>CM042433.1:38046271-38333771 GCA_023631565.1 Gymnocephalus cernua | reverse complement strand
CCATGAGTTCTGCTTTTCCTGCCCTAAAGAAAGGATCCTGATGGTATTGATGCCTGCGGGTCGCTCGGTCCAACCGTCCGTCCAAGACACTTTAGACCAGTCAGAGTAAGGTATGTGGTGACCAACCCCCAACTCTTCCTCGACTGTCTGACACATCCACCGCTAGCCTAGCTTAGGGTGACCATATTTTGATTTCCAAAAAAGAGGACACCCGGCCTCGAGACACAAATTCAGACAGGCTTCTCAGAGGTTAATGAACATACTTTATTATGCCTTAATGGTACAAAAATAACTTCTGTAATAAAATAAAATAAAATCTGTTATAAACGGTAACAAAATAATAGCTCTCTTTTCAAATAAATAAATAATATGAAATAATGTTCTAAATATGACCTCTTCTGTGTCAGAAAATCCAGCTTCAAATAAATATCTCTTAATGGCTTTTCAATGTAATGAGATAAATAATAAAACAGTCTCACAAAGATACTAACTTAACAAACAAAAAGGATATATAGTACTATAATACTTTTAATCTTTAGTTGTCTTCTTCATCCTCCTTGTCTGCCCATCCATATTTTGCTGTATGTGCCAGCTTTGCACACGGTGCACTCCTCCTCCCGATTGTCCAGACCAGGACGGTACGTGGGAAACTTTTTTTGCAGTTCAACTGTGAAGCAGCACTTACGCTTCGGCATTTTGTGTGTAATGCTGCTCGCTGTCTGCTCTGCTCCCGGTGGATGTGCGCCGCGTCGCAGAGCCGCCCACAAGGCAGCCTCTCGGGAATTACGCCACGCAACAAGGTACCGTAGTATTGTGTGCAACGCGCCAGTCAATTTAAGTACATGCTTTTGGTCCTATGAAAAACAGTGAAAACCAGACATTTTCATGAATTTATAAAAAAAAAAACGGACGCCCCGGACAGTACGTAAAAAGTGGACATGTCCGGGCAAAAGAGGATGTTTGGTCACCCTAGCCTAGCTTAGCCCAGATCCTGGAGGTAACCGGCTCCATCTAGCCTAGCTTAGCACAGATCCTGGAGGTAACCGGCTCCATCTAGCCTAGCTTAGACCAGATCCTGGAGGTAACCGGCTCCATCTAGCCTATCTTAGCACAGATCCTGGAGGTAACCGGCTCCATCTAGCCTAGCTTAGCACAGATCCTGGAGGTAACCGGCTCCATAACCTACTGCTCCCAATAAGTGACAAAATAACTCCAACATGTTCCTATTTACATGTTGTGATTTGTATAGTCACAGCGTGTACAAATAACAAGGTCACATGACACACAGCCATCTTCTAACCTTATACACACTGGGAACTATATTCTCAGAAGGCGAAGCTGTGCTACTTCTGCTACTTAGGGGAGTGATTTGCTCGCAGCACCTGAGAAATATGTGTCTGTCTCTCCCTCTCTTTCTCTCTGCACCAGTGTCTCTTTGACCTTCTCTCCCGTCACGGATCTCGCCTACTTTGAAGTCCGCTGGCGTCTGAAAAGCGGACAAAGAGACACAAAGAAACAAGCCGGGCGGCTTCTGAAGACGGACAAAAGGACAAGCGAGAGATGGAAAGATAGAAAGGGGAAGAGAAAGAGAGAGGCGAGGGGTAGGCATGGCATGGAGAGAGAGCTGGACAAACACAAAGTAGGACGGGAAGAGAAACTGTAAGATAATATGTAGTCTCGCATGTCCAGACCTTCCTCCACAGCGCTGCGGAGGAAGGTCTGGCTAGTCCACACAGCATTCCTGGATGGGAGAAAAATTTGCTCTGGTTTATTGGCATTTCTTTAAACCAATCACAATCATCATGGGCGGTGCTAAACTCCGGACGGACCCACGGTGCCTCTGCTAAATAGTCTCAGGAAGGAACTTGTTTTGGTGGAACATGTGTACGTTCCGGCGGCAACGGAGCAATCCTAGAAGTGGAACGTTTTGACTGCTACAGAGATTGGTTTCTCGTGCGCACCAGAATAAAAAAATAATCCCCATGTCCCTTTAGGGGATTCCGTATTATTATTATATGTACAAATAAAAATGTTATGTACATATTTTGTTATGTGTAGGTATGTAGATCTTTTTAAAATACATGTTAGAACACATACAGTGTAACTATGTATTAGCACAAATGCAGTCAAAGTCTATTAAGGATATACTTTGACATGGTTCTGCTGTAGGAGCATATCAGCTCCCTGTCCCTTATTTCAAGGCTGAAACAGTGTTCTTTGTGTGTGTGTGTGTGTGTGTGTGTGTGTGTGTGTGTGTTTGTCAAAGGTATGCAGGGGGCCAGGTGAAGGGGTTCGGGGGGGGAGTATTAGAGGCTTCCATCCCTTCATGTTGGATCATTGTTTGGCGAGCTGTGACTCGCTGGGGCGCTCCCTGCCACAGGCTGAGAAACACGTTTCGCATTTAATTCAGATTAAGAGTTTGGGTCCAAAAGAATGTACACTGTGTTTGTACTTACAGATACTTAAATATAGCCGCATTACTATTACGGAAGAAAAACTCTTGTATCCTTTTCTGCAACATACTCTTCTCTACAACTAACGTTCAGTCAACTAGTCTCAGCCTGCTCGCTTCTCAGCGAGTCACGTCGCTTCACTTTCACTTTCACCTCTATCAGCTATAACGGGTCATTTTTAGTAAGCTATATTTTAGAACCTATCCATAACATTTTTTTGCTATTTGCCTCATTATTTGATATACAAAAATATAAATAATGTCAGACAGTGAATTAGTAATTATTTAAAAAATAAAAAATATAAAATCCAGCTCCTGCCAGCAGGGGGTGCTGCAGCTCCCTCAGCCCCCCCCTTCCCGCGCCCTTGAAGAGACGCCGACTTGAGCGTACGTTCTGCGCGTGCGCAAGATGTAATACATCTCCATAACAGCAGGCGGCGCTGATCTGGATTGTCGCTAAAAAATGAAAACCAGAAATGACGAACGCGTCACGACCATAATGGCGGCTCGTTCAGAATATGATCTCATATTTTACTAAAATAGATCACCGTAACGTGTTTCTGAAAACATGTTAAGGAGAAATCGGCCGTGCAGTTGCTGAATCTGTCTTCATCTCAGATCAACAAAGGTCAGTTTAAAAGATCAGATTTTGAGAGGCATTCTTCACGCTCATCCCACTCGCCATTTCCTGGTTAGCTCTCCACCAATCAGATTGGTCATTGAGTCCGACTGCCCGCCCTCCGATTCAACAAGTCAAATCGTCCCAAATGAAGGCCGACGGCTCCTCGACTGACGACGGCACGGAGCACGCCGACCAGACTCAAGTCACCGACCTCGCCAGACTGTCAGACGACCGATTATCAGGTTGGTGGGTCGGGGGCTTAAAAGCACCCTTAACATATTTCTGCCCCATCAGATCACAATCTGTAGCTGTCTTTATCCAGCTGTTTAGTTTCATTATGTAACAAGCACTAGCACAGGGCCAGTCTTGTTACATATCTTTCAGGTTCATACTTTGATATGGTAATGTAAAACAAACACCTTTCCTTCTCTGAGTCTCGGCACACACCAATGCATCTTGTCAAGAGTTTTTTCTCACGCCAGACAGTTTGAGGCGGCTAACGGTTAGTCATTAGTCTGTAAACGGGAAAGGATGCAATTAAAAGGCTGAACAGCAGAGCACACTCAATGGAGTCTGTCATTTCACCTGAGAGAAAGAGAGAGAGGGGGGGAGGTGAGAGCTGGATAACTAGCACAGTGGTTCTCAACCTGGGCGATGGGACCCCCAATGTGGTCGCGAGAACATTTCTGAGGGTTGCCAGATGTACATTGTAGAGGAGTGGTCGCAAACAGGCTTTGCTGCATCTTTTCTTTAGGTTTTTTCTTCTTCTTCTGAGCTCTGTTGTGCAAAACGGCGTAATCATGCTAGAGTCACATCCGATGTGGATTCTCTTACACTGAGCAACCATTGCTATTGGTTGGATATGCAGATTCACAGGCCAGTGTATGTGAAGTGGACAGTGTAAAGGTTTTTTTATAGTCGTGCGTAGAATCGTCAGGCTACGGCGTAGGGTCCGGCGTAGACGCAGACCCCTCTGCGTCTACGCCGGACCCTACGCCGGACCCTACGCCGGACCCTACGCCGTAGCCTGACGCGCACCTCTCGAAAAATGGAACTACATGTCGCAGCGACGCACGTCGCTCGGCCGTGGCTTGGTAGCGTTGCATTCCCCCCCCCCCCCGACTCATTTCCTGGTTCTCCTCCATCAACAACATGAAATCAAGGAGAGGGGTAACTTCTCCTGCTGCAGATTTCCCACCGTGGTCAGAAAGAACAGAGGAGACACTTTGATTCTCTCACTATGACTCTAGAGTCGCTACTCGCTCCGGAGCTAATCACCGTCACTCTCACACTTCCTCCTCGCTCTATCACACACTCCCCCCCCCCCCCCCCACACACACATGCCTGTGCGACACACACACCAGCGCACAAGTATAAACAGCAGGCCACTTACGTAGGCTACGGCAAAATCTCTGCATGGAGCCTCCACACAACCATAAAAAAGCCTTAAGAGTGCTTTGTAACACTTGCCATTTGAGCGTTTTTTAGTGGAGGCAAATGGGAGGTAAAGCAAATGTTCACATATCTTGGTCCCAATCCAACCAGGCCTTCTGGGAAAAAGCCAGGGAAAGAGAGAGGAGGGGGAGGGAGAGGGGATGACATACATCTCATCTGCACAGTCACTCACCTGAAGGGAAAACAAGAGAGAGAGACTGTGTGGAAACAAAGCTGTAAAGCAGCAGTTAATGACAGCTATCATTGGAGGCTGTGTGGGGTTAAAGATGCCATGAAACGGCTCTCACACACCACTGGACCATCAGCTCCACACTGATTGGCCTAATGACCACTGGAACCTCCCTGCCTTCACCTTGCCCTGTTATTCCCACGTTGACAATGCTTGTTACTAACCTAGTTCCGGGGAGCTTATTCCCCAGAGTCCTTATGTTTCTCGCCCCGCAGTTTTCCATGGATTAGGGTGGCACCTAAATCATGGTTGCAGCTGTCGCAGTGGTCCTGCTCCACACCCTGCAGTGCCCTGCTACACCCTGCAGTGCCCTGCTACACCCTGCAGTGCCCTGCTACACCCTGCAGTGCCCTGCTACACCCTGCAGTGCCCTGCTACACCCTGCAGTGCCCCGCTACACCATGAACTATACAACTATTTCTAGTCACTGATCCATTATATTTATTGTGACTGTTATTGCCACTGTTCATCACACCCCCAACTGGCTCCGTCAGACACCACCTACCAAGAGCCTGGGTCTGTCCCAGTTTTCTCCCTAAAAGGGAGTTTTTCCTCGCCACTGTCGCACTGAATACTCTTGGGGGAATTACTAGAATTGTTGGGTCTTTGTAAATTATAGAGTGTGGTCTAGACCTACTCTATCTGTAAAGTGTCTTGAGATAACTTGTTATGATTTGATACTATAAATCAAGCCATAATTAGGCGAGTGTGCACGATTGAAAGACAAAAATAAAATATATAATAAAAATATATACAAAAGAATATAGGGAGAAACACTGCATTATAATGCATTAGAACGTGCCACCAATTTTGGGCTTCAACAGCCAAAAATGTCTCCACGGGGGCATGACCCTAGACCCCCCTAAACTACCCGCAGATTACAATATAATGCCTCCTCCTGAACAATCTATACCTCTCACTTTTGGAAATTACGGCTACGGTAAGGTAGCTGAGGTAACCTATTGCACCTACTCCCACATATGCACTTCGCAGTTTAACATCACTGACAGGGTCCGAAATGAACACTTGCCAGTCGCCAAATGCGGGTGGATTTTCCGTTTGGCGAGTAAATGTTTGTACCAGCGATTCACTGTATTGTTGTAATAAAGTTTCCAGCACATCAGACAAAGCGTTGAGCTCAGTGGTGAGAAGCAAAGAGAAAGAAATGATGTAGCATCTTTGCTTTTGTAAAGGCTGCATTCACTTTTTATTTTTTTATTTTTATCAGAACAAGGTACATTGATTTTCAATTCAGTGACAAACATTATTAAAGGCTTTGATTTTTTCAATTTTCCCACATACAGATTCCCATCCCAAAAAAACAATATATATATAAAAACAATTATAATTATATATATATATATATATATATATATAGCAGGGAATCCCAGCAGAACCACGGCAACAGCTGGAACCATGATTTTGGTGCCATCCTAATCCCGGGATTTCATCCTGGGTGAAAAGAAACAGAAAGACTCCGGGGAGCAAGCTCCCAGGGCTAGGTTAGTAACAAGCTCCCAGGGCTAGGTTAGTATCAAGCTCCCAGAGCTAGGTTAGTAACAAGCTCCCAGGGCTAGGTTAGTAACAAGCTCCCAGGGCTAGGTTAGTAACAAGCTCCCAGAGCTAGGTTAGTAACAAGCTCCCAGAGCTAGGTTAGTAACAAGCTCCCAGGGCTAGGTTAGTAACAAGCTCCCAGGGCTAGGTTAGTAACAAGCTCCCAGAGCTAGGTTAGTAACAAGCTCCCAGAGCTAGGTTAGTAACAAGCTCCCAGAGCTAGGTTAGTAACAAGCTCCCAGAGCTAGGTTAGTAACAAGCTCCCAGGGCTAGGTTAGTAACAAGCTCCCAGAGCTAGGTTAGTAACAAGCTCCCAGAGCTAGGTTAGTAACAAGATCCCAGGGCTAGGTTAGTAACAAGCTCCCAGAGCTAGGTTAGTAACAAGCTCCCATGGCTAGGTTAGTAACAAGCTCCCAGGGCTAGGTTAGTAACAAGCTCCCAGAGCTAGGTTAGTAACAAGCTCCCAGGGCTAGGTTAGTAACAAGCTCCCAGGGCTAGGTTAGTAACAAGCTCCCAGGGCTAGGTTAGTAACAAGCTCCCAGAGCTAGGTTAGTAACAAGCTCCCAGAGCTAGGTTAGTAACAAGCTCCCAGGGCTAGGTTAGTAACAAGCTCCCAGAGCTAGGTTAGTAACAAGCTCCCAGAGCTAGGTTAGTAACAAGCTCCCAGGGCTAGGTTAGTAACAAGCTCCCAGAGCTAGGTTAGTAACAAGCTCCCAGGGATAGGTTAGTAACAAGCTCCCAGGGCTAGGTTAGTAACAAGCTCCCAGAGCTAGGTTAGTAACAAGCTCCCAGAGCTAGGTTAGTAACAAGCTCCCCAGGGCTAGGTTAGTAACAAGCTCCCAGAGCTAGGTTAGTAACAAGCTCCCAGAGCTAGGTTAGTAACAAGCTCCCAGAGCTAGGTTAGTAACAAGCTCCCAGGGCTAGGTTAGTAACAAGCTCCCAGAGCTAGTTTAGTAACAAGCTCCCAGAGCTAGGTTAGTAACAAGCTCCCAGGGCTAGGTTAGTAACAAGCTCCCAGAGCTAGGTTAGTAACAAGCTCCCAGAGCTAGGTTAGTAACAAGCTCCCAGAGCTAGGTTAGTAACAAGCTCCCAGGGCTAGGTTAGTAACAAGCTCCCAGAGCTAGGTTAGTAACAAGCTCCCAGGGCTAGGTTAGTAACAAGCTCCCAGAGCTAGGTTAGTAACAAGCTCCCAGGGCTAGGTTAGTAACAAGCTCCCAGGGCTAGGTTAGTAACAAGCTCCCAGGGCTAGGTTAGTAACAAGCTCCCAGGGCTAGGTTAGTAACAAGCTCCCAGGGCTAGGTTAGTAACAAGCTCCCAGGGCTAGGTTAGTAACAAGCTCCCAGAGCTAGGTTAGTAACAAGCTCCCAGAGCTAGGTTAGTAACAAGCTCCCAGAGCTAGGTTAGTAACAAGCTCCCAGGGCTAGGTTAGTAACAAGCTCCCAGAGCTAGGTTAGTAACAAGCTCCCAGAGCTAGGTTAGTAACAAGCTCCCAGGGCTAGGTTAGTAACAAGCTCCCAGAGCTAGGTTAGTAACAAGCTCCCAGGGCTAGGTTAGTAACAAGCTCCCAGAGCTAGGTTAGTAACAAGCTCCCAGGGATAGGTTAGTAACAAGCTCCCAGGGCTAGGTTAGTAACAAGCTCCCAGGGCTAGGTTAGTAACAAGCTCCCAGAGCTAGGTTAGTAACAAGCTCCCAGAGCTAGGTTAGTAACAAGCTCCCAGGGCTAGGTTAGTAACAAGCTCCCAGAGCTAGGTTAGTAACAAGCTCCCAGAGCTAGGTTAGTAACAAGCTCCCAGGGCTAGGTTAGTAACAAGCTCCCAGAGCTAGGTTAGTAACAAGCTCCCAGGGCTAGGTTAGTAACAAGCTCCCAGAGCTAGGTTAGTAACAAGCTCCCAGGGATAGGTTAGTAACAAGCTCCCAGGGCTAGGTTAGTAACAAGCTCCCAGGGCTAGGTTAGTAACAAGCTCCCAGAGCTAGGTTAGTAACAAGCATTTCTGGGACAGAGAAGCAGGTGGGCTGGGCTAGGCAGATGCTGCAACTCCTCACTCCCTAACTATAAGCTTTATCAAAGAGGAGAGTCTTAAGTTTACTCTTGAATGTGGTGACAGTATCTGCCTCCCGGACCCAGACTGGGAGCTGGTTCCACAGGAGTGGAGCCTGATAGCTAAAGGCTCTGGCTCCCATTCTACTTTTAGAGACTCTAGGAACCACAAGTAACTCTGCATTCTGGGAGCGCAGTGCTCTAGTGGGACAGTAAGGTACTATGAGCTCTTCAAGATATGATGGTGCTTGACCATTTAGAGCTTTGTAGGTCAGGAGGAGGATTTTAAATTCAATCCTGGATTTTACAGGGAGCCAATGCAGAGAAGCTAATACGGGAGAGATATGATCTCTTTTCTTAGTTCTTGTCAGAACACGTGCTGCAGCATTCTGGATCAGCTGGAGAGTCTTAAGGGACTTGTTTGAGCTTCCTGATAGTAAGGAATTACAATAGTCCAGCCTGGAAGAAATGAATGCATGGACTAGTTTTTCAGCATCGTTCTGAGACAGGATGTTCCTTATTTTGGCAATGTTACGAAGATGAAAATAGGCTGTTCTTGAGGTTTGTTTTAAGTGGGCATTAAAGGATATATCCTGGTCAAAAATAACTCCTAGATTTCTGACAGTAGTGCTGGAGGCCAGGGCAATACCATCCAAGGTAGCTATATCTTTAGATAGTACGTTTCAAAGTTGTTTAGATCCCAGTACAATCACCTCAGTTTTGCTTGAGTTTAGCATCAGAAAGTTGTAGGTCATCCATGCTTTTATATCTTTGATACATGCTTGAAGTTTAGCTAACTGACTGATTTCATCTGGTTTGATTGATAAGTATAATTGGGTGTCATCTGCATAACAGTGAAAGTTAATTGAGTGTTTCCTAATAATATTGCCTAGAGGAAGCATATATAAGGAGAATAGAATTGGTCCAAGCACTGAGCCTTGTGGAACGCCATGGTTAACTTTAGCGTACTTGGAGGATTTGTCATTAACATTAACAAATTGAGATCGATCAGAGAAATAGGACTTAAACCAGCTCAGTGCGATTCCTCTAATACCAACTAAGTGTTCCAGTCTCTGTAACAGGATGGTATGGTCAATAGTGTCAAAGGCAGCACTAAGATCTAGTAAGACAAGTATGGAGACAAGTCCTTTGTCTGAAGCAGTTAGAAGGTTGTTAGTAATTTTCACCAGTGCCGTCTCTGTGCTATGATGCTTTCTAAATCCTGACTGAAAGTCCTCAAATAAACTATTGCTATGTAGGAAATCACATAACTGATTAGCAACTACCTTCTCAAGGATTTTGGAGAGGAAGGGAAGATTAGATATAGGTCTATAGTTGGCTAAGACCTCAGGATCTAGGGTGGGTTTTTTCAGGAGAGGTTTTATCACAGCTACTTTAAATGACTGTGGTACATAACCTGTTAATAAGGACATATTAATCATATCTAATAGGGATGGGGCCGATCCGATCCAGTATCGGTATCGGGACCGATACCAGCGAAATTCAGGTATCGGATTTTCCCGATCCAACCTGCGGAGATTTCCGATACCACGAGCCATGTCTGCACTTTAACGTTGTCTGCTGAAATGGCTCCAAAAGTGATTCCTGCCGGTGCCGGCTGGTCTGCTGGTTGGCTGGTCTGCTGGTTGGCTGGTCTGCTGGTTGGCTGCAAACTGTGGAATAGATTTCCTGAACGGAGGCGCGGCTCAATGAGACACAGAGTTATGAGACACATCCTCACTCAGGAAGTCCATTCCGCAGTTTGCAGCCAGCTAGCAGGATAGTAGCGTTGAGCAGCATTGTGGCTAGCTCAATGCTATCCTGTGTGTCCGCTGTTTGGAAATGCTTCACAGTGGAAACACCGCAGAGCAAGACAGCAACATGCAAAAACAAAGCAGGACTTTCACAACCGTCTGTCCGGGTGTTGTCGCTGGCGTGTGGCGTTTCATTTCCCCGTTGTTGCGTCCCCCAGAGACCCGGCGTGTCCCGGCGGCCGCTGTTTCAGAGCAGCCGCTGCGCAGCCGTGAAAACAGAGGTGTGTGTGTGTGTGTGTGTAACTAAGTGTGTGTGTAAGATGTTTACAGTTATTGCATTTTTCTTATATTTCAGATATTTGACATTTTAAAACGTTGATTTGTTGATGCTACAAGAGCCAGTGTGCTTGATTTGCGCTGTTCACACTGTTTTATTGATAGTGTGTGTGTGTGTGTGTGTGTGTGTGAGATTTTTACACTTGCACTTTTCTTATATTTCAAGACTCAAGTATTTGACATTTTGGGAATGTAATAAATATTGACATGACAGTCAATTTGAAAACCTTACAGTTGCATATCTGTTTTCAGAATGGGATTTTTCCTGTTTTTCTGACTTCCTTTTCTGACCTTATACTTACCTCAAGTTGCCTTTTGGGACATACATGCATACGTACGTCCATATCATACTTGCCCGTTGAGGAGTTTATTTCAGCATCATATAAAATCAACAATAATGATAATAATAATATTAAAGCAAACACAGCTCTGGTATCGGAATAGTATCGGTATCGGCCGATATCCAAATTCAGGTATCGGGATCGGATCGGAAGTGAAAAAATGTGGATCGGTGCATTCCTAATATCTAATAATGAAATGTTAACCAGTGGTAGCGCTTCTTTAAGTAACCTCGTTGGGATGGGGTCTAAGAGACAGGTAGATGGCTTAGCTGAAGAGACCTTTAACATTAATTGTTGAAGGTTTATAGGGTAAAAGCAGTCTAAGTATATGTCAGGTCTTGTCGTTCCTTCTAGCAGTCCTGCGTTTGAAGGTGAATTGTTAGAAGTTGAGGGCAAGAGGTGATTCATTTTATCTCTAATTGTTATAATTTTATCATCAAAGAAGCTCATGAAGTCGTTACTACTCAGAGCTATAGGAATAGATGGCTCAGTAGAGCTGTGACTGTCTGTCAGCCTGGCTACAGTGCTGAAAAGAAACCTTGGCTTGTTCCTATTTTCTTCTATTATTGATGAGTAATAGTCTGATCTGGCATTTCTGAGGGAAGGGGGGTGTCCTCAAATTACTTTAAAGAGGGAGGAGTATATTCTTTTCAAAGTAGTTTATCAACGGGTCCCATGTTTTGTAAAATGTTCTGGTTGATCCCCTGAGAAAATATTTTATTTTTTCAGTTTTTAGAAACATCATTAGATCACTAAGCCATGATGACATATTAGGTGGATTGTGTGATTTCCACTCTAAGAGAATTCTTCTTCTAGCTATTAAAGTGGCTAAAGCCAGGGGGGGGCATTCTCTTTATTTTGAGCTATTTGGGAGTCGTAGCCTCTGACTCCAAACAGAGCCATTATTGGGTTGGGCTGAATTCTTAATTTAAAAGCTGAGTTTAAAATTTCAAAGACTGAGGCCCCATCCAGACGAAGACATTAGGATGAAAACGCATCCGTCTTCCCTGGATTCGGTTCAAGAAAATTCACGTCCACATGAATCCATCTGTTAATGACTCAACACGCTACTTCATATGCCAGGCCTGTAGGCGGCGCTGTTACTGCTACAGAAATTAACGAAACGAAGAAGAGCAGCCTTCAGTGACTTCCTTTCATAACATGACTGTTAGCTAGTTCTCTTAGCTTAACACATCCATGGACTAGACTTTAATAACTTACACCACTGCTCGTTATATAAAGGCCACCTAGAAAAAGAATGTAAACTTTGTTTACATTCTATCGGACATGATTGCAGCTTGCAGAGCTAGCGTTAGCATGCTAGCTAACGCTAGCTAACATCAACATCAACATCGGCAGTCACACAAACATCAATGATCCGATGTCTTTTTGATAATCTAGCTACACATTTTTCTTGCGGTAGCCTTTCTACAATAAACGGTGCTAAAAGTTACTATAATCCGTTCAAGGAGTTGATGAGCAGACAGATTAGCAAGCTAGTTGATAAATTCTCTACTTCCACTTTATAAGTAGCGTTGCGTCCCTGCTAGCGCCGTCAGCTGGGTTGAAGGCAGTCAGCTGTTAGTCCGAGGTGTGCGGGGATGACATCATCGATACGCACGTATGCGGTTTCGCCGTACACACGAAGCCAAACGTGAGCTGGCTTTTTTTTTATTCACCCTGGGACCAGGTTTCAAAAAAGTGCGTTTACGGGCAGTGCCTCTACAGGATTCGTGTGGACAGTTGGCCCAAACGATGCAAAAGATGTGTGTTTGCATCAAAATACGTCTTCGTCTGGATGGGGCCTGAAAACCAATATTGTCTCAATTTAGGACATGACCAAAATATCTGGGTTAGATCTCCCTTTGATGCATTGCAGCGGTCACACGTTTCATCTATATTTGGGTACAATTTAGCCAACTTTGTTTTACTATAATGAATACGGTAAAGAACCTTCATCTGAATCAGATTGAGTCTTGCTCAAGAGGAAGTCCCATTTACTCGATCAACAGCTCTATCCCAGGTGTAACTCTCCTATCCATTCTGTTTTGACCTTTTCTATTGATACATTTTGGAATGACATGATCAGGTTATATATTTTTGAAATAAATCCCTTAAGGTGTGAAGGGACCTTCAGAACTAAATCTAAACGTGACTCAGAGGGCAATTGTGGAAACACAGAGCAGTGGGCTTGGATAAAGTGGCGAACCTGAAGAAATCGAAAAGAATCTGAGTTTTGAAGACTACATTTTTTAACAAGATCATTGTAACTAGCAAAAACATTATCAATAAAAAGGTCACTACATTTAACTAGGCCTAGGTGCTGCCATTGCTTGAAAGTAGGTCAGTCGGGAAGAGATGATTGTTGCATATGGGGATTTTCCAAGGAAAAATCTGTGAGTTGAAATGCTTGTCTAAACTGGTTATAAATTTTGAGAGTCGAAATTACAACTGGAGAATTGTGATGGTGAGAATGGTGACTTCATTGTAATCAGCACCGCAAGAGATGTTTACTTGCATGATTTAGCTTCCCCTACACACCAGTCTGTATCTGGAGAATGAAACCAATAAACGACTTCTTGTAAATTTGCTGCCCAATAATAATTTAACAAATTCAGGAGAGCCAATCCTCCATCCTTTTTTGGTCTCTCAAGAAGCTCTCTACGTATTCTTGGTTTTTTGCCGGCCCAAATAAAGGAGGACAGCAACCTATTAGTTGACTGAAAAAAGGCCTTTGGCAGGAAAATTGGAAGACTCTGAAACAAATACAATAATCTGGGTAGCACATTCATTTTAACACAATTGATTTTACCAGCTAGAGACAAATATGTAACACTCCATCGTTGGAAGTCAGATTCAAGTTTTTTAAGTATGGGACTGTAATTTGCTTTAAACAGACCAGTGTATGAACGAGTGATATTAATTCCGAAGTATTTAAATCCTGATTTTGATGTGCAAAAGGGCAAGTCTGTATCCATAATCTGATCTGCCACATGGTTTATAGGGAAGCATATACTTTTAGAAAAGTTTAGTTTATAACCTGAAAAGAACCCATAGTCTTTAAATATCTTCACAATCTGAGAGGCACATGACAGCGGGTTAGTTATATATAATAATAGATCGTCGGCATATAAAGAAACTTTATACTCAACATTCATTCTTTTAATACCACTAATAAACTGTGACGATCTGAGCACTGATGATAGTGGCTCTATAGCCAAAATAAATAGCAAAGGGCTAAGGGGTCAATCTTGCCGTGTACCTCTAGACAGAGAGAAATATTGTGAGCATATTTCATCATCATCATTTGTGACTACAGCTGCCTTTGGGTGATGATAAAGCAGGCGAATCCAGGAAGTGAATTTTGAGCCGAATCCAAATTTGTCCAACACAGCAAATAGATACTTCCACTCAACTCTATCAAATGCTTTCTCTGCGTCCAGAGAAATAATCACTTCAGGACTGCTCTCTGACGCAGAGGAGTGCATGACATTAAGAAGTTTTCGAATATTAATGATGCATGTTGTTCTGTAACTGGTGTGGCGCTGCCTCTATTCTCTTGATTTCCACTTCGACATTAGACATTGTTTATTAAAATGTCTGCCATTCACCGCCTGGTCAACATTTGCCACTCTGGGCATTTTCTTTTATTGCTTATCCGAGATGACAAACCTCCAGACAGAAAAACATTTCTCGCCTCCACCTCCGCGATCAGCAGCTCAACCTCACAGTCGGTGAAGTTTTTTTCCATCTGCAGCGGGATAATCCGTTGTGATTGGACGAAGAATGACGTCGGGGGTGCATTTATAGTCATTTCCATATTAATTCATGGGAGGAGGCAAGGCGGGGTCGGTGGCTCGTTCATGTGCGCTCAATTTCACGTTGACTGTGATGTATAAAGGAAAGGTGCGCAGGACCTGGCGTACGCCCGGTTTTATACATCTGAATATTTCTGTGCGTAGGTACTTTTCAAGTTTTTGGTCGTACGCCATCTTCTGGTATGAAAGCTGTGCAATCTTTTTTACATGAGGCCCCTGGAGTATTGAAGAGGTGACCTGATGCAATAATGTACCTCCCTTGGGGATCTGAAATCGTTCCAGATGCAGTAAACTGTATTCTTTTGTGAATAATGATTGCTGCACCCCTAGCCCTATGGTTAAAACTGGAGTGGTAGACCTGGCCGACCCAAGTCGGTTATGATCTTCAGTACGTAGGTGCGTTTCCTGTAGAAAGGCTATTTCTGTATTTAATCTCTTCAAATGCGTAAATATACGAGTTCTTTTCACTGGTCCGTTTAAACCTCTAACATTCCAACTAACAAAGCGCACAGCTGACCCTCCAGTACTTGTCACCAGTGTCTACTATTATTTATCAATAGTTGTCTGTGTGTCCAAATATTGTATACCCCCATAAAGATGTATATTCTGTCTGTGATTGAGGCCTCATGGAAAATGCAGAAAGAAAAAAAGAAAAGAAAAAAAAAACACCTAGAAAAAGGTACATATTGACAAACCCAACCAAACTATATTACATTCTAGATTTGTCTGTTGAACAAAGAGAAACCGCAGCTCACAACTATCTCTCAACTCCCGATGATCCAAGTCCATATCCTTTTCCGTTGTTTCCCAGAGCTCCCGACATAATGTAGCTAACAAGAAAAACGTAGGCATAACATGTAGAATCAAGCCTACCAATAAGTGTATAATCGGACCACAGGCACCATTACCAGAAACAGTGTTGCATTAGTTAACAAAAATAATAATAATAATAATAGTTAAAAAGAACAAACACATTCAGAGCCAATCAAAAGGTAAAGCTGTTCATCATCGTTACTACTAACTAACCTGGTAATTAACACATCTAAGTAAAGTGCATTATGTAACAAACGTAAAACAGACCGGTGTTTTAAACCTGATATCAAATGTAGGATCTATGGCTTAGGCCTACTAAATGAATTGTGAAAATAGGGAATTGCAATTTTCAACTCAGAGGAGAACGTAAACCACCCTAAAGCAAAAAGTGCACCTAGAAAGATTGTGCAGAGATGTAAGTTTCCCTGTCATTATAGTGTTTCAGGCCTACCTAGTCAACATGTCTCTTCTGTAATTTGCAAATTGCTGCCATAACATCAATGTTTAGTCACGTCTGGCAATCCGCTGGTCGTAGAACTGCTGAGCTTCATCAGGTGTATTGAAAAGCAGTGTTTTGTCCTCAAAACAAACTCGTAGTTGTGCTGGATGAAGCAACTAGAATCATACATCCTTCTGATACAGCAACTGTTTGACGTTTTTAAAAGCGGCGTGTTTTCTAGCGAGATCAGCGGAGATGTCAGGATAGATCCTCAAAGTAGAGCCCTTATACTTTGCCTCATGTTGTCTGACCCATCTTAGTGCTTTTTTCTTCTCTTGGAATCTGTGAAAACACACAACCAGTGGGCGAGGAGGCCGACCTTCCTGTGGTTTTGGCCCCAAAGATCGATGTGCTCCTTCCAATTCAGGAGGTTTTTCAAAAACTTCTAATGAATTCCATTAACATCTCGGACACAAACTTGATTGTGGGGTTGGCCTTTCTCACTGTTCTCCGGGACGTTTAAGATTCTGAGATTTGCTCTCCGCGACCGATTTTCCAGGTCATCAACTCGATCCAGGAGTGTGGCGTTTTGCTCTTTCAGAGTTTTGATGGTTGTTTCGGCCGCAGCCAGTGCAGCGAAGTTATCGCCCGTGAGCGTCTCTGTAGCACACAAGCGGGATTGGAAACTTGCCAAAGTCTCCGTTAAAGCATTCACCGATGCCTGAAACTGCGCCATCGACTCTTGAATCAGAGCTGAGATGTCCTCTTTTATCGAAGCTCGTTGCTTTGTTAGCTCCGTTACTAGCTGGCTCATGGAGACACTGTCATTATCTGGAGGGGCTTCTTCAGACTTGTCTGCGCTAGCCATCGTGGCTAACTTGTTAGCTAAACTGGCTCTCGAAGTTGGTGGTGCATTTGCTGCCGCTTTGTTCTTATTCATCTTGCTGTATCAGTGTGATTGTCTTAAGCACCACTTCAAAACTTATAAACACGGGTTAAACTGCTTAAATTGCGCTATTAAAGTGTACCTTATCAGAAACTGTCAGAAGCTCTGCTGACACACGTCTGCACCTCACATTGCCAAACCGGAAGCCTGCATTCACTTTTTAATAGAAATCCCCAGTCAGATTAAATCAGATTTTTGTTACTGTTCACCTGCCTGAAACCAGGGTTTTCTCTACTGATAGATCACTATTCACCTTCAGCATGTGTCTGGTAACATAAGAAGTGATTAAATGGTAGAAAATAGTTGCAGCTCAAATAGTTAGCTTAGTGTACTGTGACTAAACAGGTCAAATAGTTAACAAAAAAATACTATGTAGTTCAAATAGTTAGCTAAAAAGACTGACTAAGCAGTCCAAATAGTTAGCTAAAAGTTTTGCATACACGGCTCAAATAGCAAAAAATATTGACTAAGCAGTTCAAATAGCTGAAAGTATTTCATACGCGGCTCAAATAGTTAGCTAAATGTAAAACGTTCTAGTTAGCTAAAAATACTGGATAAACTGTTGACACATTTAGCTTTACTCCAAGAAATAGTAGTACCATTGCTGACCAAAACAACCTAAAGATTAACAGTTCCATTGTATGAAAAACAATTAACAATATCCACTTTTATATAATGAATACATGTTTTATATTTGGAATTGATTAAGGGGTAGGCTATGTAGGTTTATCTAACCGGGCTGTGGGGGTACCACTATCCTAACCTATTACAACCCCAAATCAGAAAAAGTTGGGACAGTATGGAAAACACAAATAAAAAAAGGAAGTAGTGATTTCTAAATGTACTTTGACTTGTATTTCATTGCAGACAATGTGAACACAAAATATTTCATGTTTTGTCTGGTCAACTTAATTTCATTTGTAAATATACATCCTTTCCTTTCATTCAGACCTGCAACACATTCCAAAAAAGGTTGGGACAGGAGCAATTTAGGGCTAGTAATCAGGTAAATTGGTTAAATAATGATGTGATTTAAAACAGGTGATGTCAACAGGTGATTGTAATTATGATTTGGTACAAAAGCAGCATCCAAGAAAGGTCTAGTCCTTTAGGAGCAAAGATGGGCCGAGGATCGCCTGTTTGCCAACAAATATGTGAGAAAATTATTGAAATGTTTAAAAACAATGTTCCTCAAAGAAAGATAGGAAGACATTTGCTTATTTCACCTGCAACAGTGCATAACATAATTAAACGAATCAAGGAATGAGGAGGAATTTCAGTGCGTAAAGGACAAGGGCGCAAGCCTAAGCTGAACAACCGTGATCTCCGATCCCTCAGGCGGCACTGCATCAAGAATCATCATTCATCTATAAGCGATATCACCACATGGGCTCAGGACTACTTTGGTAAACCTTTGTCAAGTACCACAATATGTAGTTACAGCCACAAATGCCAGTTAAAACTGTACTGTGCCAAAAGGAAGCCCTACACTCTAAGAAATGCTGGGTTAAAAATAACTCAACTTGGGTTGTTTTATAACTCAGCCGCTGGTTAAATATTGCACCAGCCCAGCAGTAGTTAATTTGACCCAGCACGATGGGTCGGTCATATTTAACCCAACAGATGAGTTAAATATTCTACCCAAATGCAGGGTTAAAACCAATTACAATTATGGGTTGATTTAACTACATACTTTGGTTAAACAGTGTACCCAAATGTTGGGTCAATTTAATTACAATTATGGGTTGATTTAACTACTTATTTTTGTTAAACAGTGTACCCAACTGCTAGGTCATTTTAATTACAATTATGGGTTGATTTAACTACACATTTTTGTTATTTAATGTACCCAAATGCTGGGTCAAATTAATTACAATTATGGGTTGATTTAACTACATATTTGTTATATAATGTACCCAAATGCTGTGTCAAATTAATTACAATTCTAGGTTGATTCAACTACATATTATGCGGAGTAAAATTAAATCATATGCCAGATTAAGTCTAACATTACAGTACAATTTAGAAAAAAAAATGCAATTGCGTACCTAGAACAGAATACATGTGAGATTTAGGCATATATTATGCAATAAACACTTAAACAATACAAAAACAAAACAATGGAATCTTTGAAAAAATTTATTATATTAATATTGACAATATACTGGAACTGGTTTAGCTCCTAACAATATACTGGAACTGGTGAAGTTAGTAACAATATACTTGAACTGGTGCAGTTCACTCAGGTTGGAACACATCCAGCGCAAAACAACAATTTCCATTAAACTGGATGAACATTCAACAGTCGACAGCTCTATATTGAACAAATTCCTAAAAGCTGCTATTAAGCTACTTGCAAGCAAGTATTCTAGTTTTGAAAAACGTAACTATTTTTGACTCCCCACCTGGAATTTCATAGATCACATTTTGCACGAATGTCCGCACATGCTCGCACTGTTTAGGGTATTTGACATCAAAGACAAAAAATGCCTTAAAACAGACATCAATGGCCTGAAGCAGTGTTTCCAGATATTACTACGAATGCCTGAGATGCACTCCGGTCATTACCCAGCATCAGGATGTAGGGGTATGGCTTGGACGCCTTCGCCTCATGGAGGTACTCGACCATGTTTATTCCAGGCTAAAAAAGAAAATAAAAGAGTGAGATGTCAATGTCAACCAACTACTATAGTAAAACTGAAATCAATACTTAGTCGGTGCCTGTTTTAGAACAAATTACTGCATCAGTGCGGTGCGGTACAGAGGTAATCAGTGGCACTGCTGAGGTGTTCTAGAAGAACTTAGTTCAGCAAGTTCTAAGCTTGTAGAACAGCTATTTTCCAAATACTGTCTGGCTATATTTGATGCTTGTCCCCAAAAGTATAATAAAACCTGAATATGGATGTGTGCGTGCAGTGTTGAGTTCAGATATGTTAATAAAATGAATTAAGTTTTCTCTTCAGAAACTTGTGCTTCGAGGACTCACAGCCTTATGATCGATGAAGGCCAAGCTGCATTCACGATTAGTGTAGCGTACCACTTTCGCACCGCGGCCACGGCCAACTTTGCATGTTGTAGGGTGGAGTAATTCTGTCAGTTGCCTCAGGGCGAGTTCCCCAACGCCATCTGTAGGAAGACATAGGTGTCAATACAATGCGAAATACCGGTAGCATACCTTTGAATTCACAATACCCGTAATTTCATCGCATAAATATCCCGCATATTCCATAGCATTCACTGCATTTACAAGATCTGCTGACAATATCTTACCTGGTGTTAGACCATCCAGGGGCAATGTTAGCTTCCCCTCCTGTCTTGCCGGGTACAGGACCTTCTCTGCATAAATGGGAAGCCAAGTTTCAAAAAGCTTGGGTGCAGCATCCCCATAAAGAACAAGAAAGTCCTGTGCAATCTATAAAATGGAAAACACATTTTTAAATTCCAATTCAATGTGGTACACCAATAAAACATAAACAATGTATCCTCATATGTAAGATCATTTTTCCCTATACCTACCATGCCTTTGGTCATTAGGCAAGGGAACTCTTCAAGGATTTGATCAATAGTCCAACCGTTGTCTCTGATCCACTTTGCCTTGTAGACTGCCATGTTTTCCATATAGGTCTTTATCTGGCTGAGGGGCTCAGCATTGTTTCTCAACCATTCTTTAAATTGTGACGCACGTTCTTCTGATGTGGTACATTCTGTAAAGAACAACAAAGTTGTTAGTCACGGAAATATGGATGTTTTGCTTCATCAAATATTTTTTTTAATTTAATAATTACCTGGCATTAGAGGCCTTGCAAGAGCAGCATCATCTGGCGTTTGTGGTGATGTCGTCTGTGCCGAGCTCCGCGGCCTGCTGGTTGATCTCAGCCGCTTCCTGATGTTCCGCAGCCTTTCCTCTAGGAAACCAGTGGCTGGCCGGTGTTTCCGTCCTGGGGTGTACCATATATCCTGCCAAGAAATCAAAATATTTAATGAATAGAGATGAGGTACGTTTGACTGACAGCATGGGCTACGGTTAGAACAGGGTTTGTCTGTGCGTCTGTCTGTCCTCAGAGAAGTAGATCAATTATTGTTCCTGCTGCTTAGTGCATAACAGTGGGCATCAAACATCACAGAAATGTTTAAGGAGTAAGCGGTATTTTGTCTGTTAACTGACTGTTTTAGCTTTTACGCTCAATGTATGCTTCTCCACGCTCCATTGCCAAAAACAACAGTGCGTTGAGGTTGTGACTTCCAGTCAAATTCAAAGCCTCAAATTCACAATTATTTATTTACAACTTTTCAAAGGACCTGCAGGACAATAATTTTCACATGTACAAACCCAAGTGTCTATTCTTTAGTGATGATTCGCCAGAAACAGGAGATCTAAATTGGAAATCTAAAACAGAAGGGAGCCTGTTGTACAGCCCTTGGCTGACTCTAGTTAAGTAAAGATACAATTGAAAATCTAATTTAATTGCAACCTTGAAAAAAAAAGTTTGAGGATCATGACAACCCAAATAACTCTCAATGACATTTTTCAAAAAACACTCACGCTGCCACTGCTTGATGAGTCTTTCAAACAGGCACATGACTGAACCAAACCCAATGCCAGTGCTTTTTTGGTTTCTGATGTAGGACTGTAAAACAGAAAAAGCTTTTTTAATTTAAGTAAAATGAAAGTACATGATGTACTTGTTACTTATGTTGAAACATGTTAATTCAATTTCAAAATGGGAATGTTGACGTATTTAACAGAAACCCTAATAAACCAAACACAAATTTGAAGTAAACTCATAATGAACACTATAACATTAACTGTAATCTATTTGAATCGAAGTAATGCATTTCACAATCACCACGTTTTACAGTGTTCACAAAATGGCGGACAGTCTGCATTATGTGCATATTAACATATTCACAACCCCGAACGTCATTAACCGAATTATCTGCGGTATGAATATATACATTTGCATTACAGATCTCGTTTGCATATTATCAAGTTGTAACAATAATACCTGGAAAATAACAGGGAAAAATCCGTGTCACGTCGAACCAAATGCTCAGCAGATGTAACGGCGCGCAGGTGCACACACAAGTTCCTAATTGAGAGTAGTCTTCTTCTTTTAGATTTTTTGGCACTTGGCACACAATGATTATGGTGCATTACTGCCACCAACTGGTATGAAGTATGGAACTGAATGACTATTTCTTTATTACAAACGAAAAAAAAAATCTTAAATCCTCTCAATCATATTAATTATTCTAAAATAATGGAAAACAATTCCATAACACTTACCTTTAGATTTTTTCCTAAATCAAGCCATTCCTTAAAGTATAACTGTTAACACCTTTACACAAAATTAGCATAGGCTACTTTGTCGTGTTACATCAACCCTTCACTCAAGTGGCCCTTGTCATTTGCCAGGATGCCTTTTTAAATACGAATTTGTTCTCATCAATTGTGGGTCACCACATAACTTAAATAAATGCATTTAGTCAGACATATCAAATGATCTCACTGTTTTTACATATTTTAATCAGTCAAAGACCTAAAAGCTTCAGCAAAAACAAGCACATTCGTTTATAAGTTAAAGTTAGCCAGTTAAAATAATATAAGTTAGCTAGCAAAGCAACTAACTGACTGTTGGCTAGTAAACGAGTGAATCACCTGTCTAGCTTGAAACAAGCTGGAAAATTTGCCTTGCGACCACGACCATATGCCCATGGGCATTATTGTTTAATTCATTTATTAATATAATTCGGACCAAACGGATAAGGTGTAGGCTATCCGTGCTTCCATGATAACGGCTAACTTTAATGGCTAACGTTAGCTACGTTGTAAAGCCATATTGGCTAACGTTAGCTACGTTGTAAAGCCAAAACAAACCAACTAGCCTCGACAATATAAAGATACTACTTTAATAGGTAACGCAACACAGACAATGTGAATAAGAAATGTAGTGTACACGTACCTTTTATTATTTATTTGCCTCGCTGGATGACCAGTCAGGTTCTCTGCTGTGACGAGTGCTCGCTGTGTGGACTCTGCTGATGTTCGAAGCAAACAACCCACTTGCTGGGTCAAACGATATATGTTGGGTTGATGGATTTTGACTCAACGCATGAGTTGAAAAAAAATTACCCAACTTCCATATAAATAACCCATAATGGGTAAAGAATTTCATAACCCAGCGGTTGGGTCGATTAAATAACCCAGCATTTTTTAGTGTGTATGTTAACAGTGTCCAGAAGCGCCGTCAACTTCTCTGGGCTCGGAGGCATCTGGGATGGACCATCACACAGTGGAAACATGTACTGTGGTCAGATGAATCAGTATTTCAGGTATTTTTTGGGAGAAATGGACGCCGTGTGCTCCGGACCAAAGAATAAAAGGATCATCCAGACTGTTACCAGCAACAAGTCCAAAAGTCAGGGTCTGTCATGGTATGGGGTTGTGTCAGTGCCCTTGGCAAAGGTAACTTGCACTTCTGTGATGGCACCATTAATGCTGAAAAGTACATAGAGATTTTGGAGCACAATATGCTGCCTTCAAGAAGACATCTTTTCCAGGGACGTCCATGCATATTTCAACAAGATAATGCAAAACCACATTCTCCACACATTACAAAGTCCTGGCTGCGGAGGAAGAGGATACGGGTACTTGACTGGCCTGCCTGTATTATACAACCCCAAATCAGAAAAAGTTGGGACAGTATGAAAACCGCAAATAAAAAAAGAAAGTAGTGATTTCTAAATGTACTTTGACCTCAAAAATTGACCAGTACAGTACTTGAGTAAATGCACTAAAATCATCAGTGGTGTTGACTCAATTACTAAAAAGAGAGGGCATAGTTGCAGATGTTTCCTTTTATAGTACTTACATGAAAGTGTAGTCCAGACTTGGATTTCCTTCTCTGCTTGTGACCCCTTTACATGTTAAGTATATGTTCTTTGCATGTATGTGAATTGCGATATTTGTGACGTGTGTTATGTGATGCAGCAGCTTGGAGCCCAAGACGAAGTCCCCTGGGGGACAACAAAGTCTATCTTATCTTTCAGAAGTGTGAACCAGGTTTGTTTTGGTTTTGCAGGAACCTTCCTTTTCTTGTCACATGCTGCCCTCTGCTGGGGTCAGCCAGTGACTGTTTCAGGTACCCGTAATGATTTAAATCTGATTGCTTGCATGTAAACGGACACATAAATACAACCCACATGGACTGCGAAATATTCATCGAGCAAGCTAAAGTTCTAGTCATTAGGGACCTGGGGCCTGTACCATGAAGCTGGTTTAGGTTGCTAGCCAGCTATGTTTCAGTTTAGTTTCCACCAACCCTGGGTTTTAGGTACTATGAAAGTAGCTCGGCCTTAATCGGTGTTCGTTGCCATGGTATCTTACACTGCACGGCTAACCTGCTCCGGGGCAGGTTATGTTCTGGATTTGAGATCTCAGTCTGAAGTTTGACCAATCAGCGGTGAGTAAAGAAACATATAGGTGACGTAGCCTAATTAATTCCCAGCTTCTGTTCTCTGTTGCAATCACTTCTTGAGCCGCACATAACAAATGTGACTCGTCGAAGCCATGCACTTACTGTACCGCAAATGGTATGTGTTGCGTTGCGTTTTTTTGCAAGTGGTACATACTCGTATGCGGTCGGTGATGCGGAGAACCTAGGGACAAACACGGTTTGTCGAACCATTCGCAGGGTGGTCCTCGCACTGCAGGGGTACATAAATAGCTTCACTGTGTTCCCTGGACATTTATCGACCATGTCCATGAAAGACGGATTTTATAAAATTGCCAGCATAGTAAGATATATTGATAGGGTGACATGAACAAATTTAACCTTTCACAATCAGGTTTTTTTTTTCCTTCAAAAAGCAGCTTGCACATAGAGCACTTAAGTATTATACAATAGTCTACAGTAGCTACATGTTAAGAATGGTTTTTAATATATATATATATATATATGTGATGATTTTTATTTGCAATTTAAATAATTCTTTAAATGAATAGTAACTAACAGATTTCATCTGCAGATGACTTGTGATCATGAATGCATTACATTTTTAATATGATCAGCCTATATTCATAATTTTACATTAATGGCCTATAGAATGCGTTTCTTTAACTTACGCATTAACGCAATCAGCAATCTTCCTCCAAGATTGTTCTCTCGCTTTGGCACCACTAGCTAGGAAAGACTATACACAATACATTCTCATTTTCTGAAAATAAGCATTCATCTACATTAGGACTAGATACCTTTGCATTTGAAAATGCCCAAAAAAATTGTACCTGCATAATAACCAAATGTGCACCGAATCCAGGATTGGGCTTCTGATTCGGCTGAATATTGGGCTTTTTGCCGGGGTTGGGTTTCTGCCCAACCTTAGAATTTTTGTCCACTGAACCGAACCCTACGCTTGCACTACGCTGGTCAACATAATGACGGCGCCGATGATTACGGGAAGGTGTTTACGTAGGTGGAGCGTTCAATGCAGTCGGCTGTGAGAAAGTGGACATGGAACTTGTGTTGTTTGGCAGAACTTTCAGTCAAAAGAAGGCAGTTCAAGTCACGCTACACGTTCAATCTGCAACGCCGATTTGTCTCGTGGTGGCGAGGAGCCTAAACAACACACAACATGACCGCTGTTACAACGTCTGGTATGAAAGATCTGAAAGAATACGAGTTGTGCATGAAGGAATCTACAGACAGCAGCAAGAATGTCCTTCCTGTGTTAATGGATTGAGGATGGGAGCAGGATTCAGCACAATCTTAACCAGTGGATTTGGTATTTGGCCTAACCCCAAAAATCTGGATTCAGTGTATCTCTAGTAATAATTGTACATTTTAAAGGTCCCATGACATGGTGCTCTTTGGATGCTTTTATATAGACCTTAGTGGTCCCCTAACTGAAGTCTCTTTCCCGAAATTCAGCCTTGGTGCAGAATTCCAGCCACTAGAGCCAGTCCCACAATGAGCTTTACTTAGGACGTGCCATTTCTGTGTCTGTAGCTATTGAGGAGGAGAGAGGGGGGGGCAAATTGGAGGGTGGGGGTGTGGCCTTGACCAACTGCCACTTTGCTCGTTTGAAAGCCATGACCTCTCTCTCATGGGTTGGCCAAATTCTCTGGGCGGGCAAAGCAGAGAAAGGGGAGGTAACCTTCCTCCTTATGACCTCATAAAGAGGAGATTCCATTTTCTCAAAGGCAGAGCAGGATCCCCAGGGCTCGGTTTACACCTATCACCATTTCAAGCCAATTGGGGACCATAGGCAGGCTGGGGGGACTCATATTAATGTTAAAAAACCTCATAAAGTGAAATTTTCATGCCATGGGACCTTTAAGACGTGCTTGGTATCTGCATCCATGCATTGTTTAAAGTTGACCTTGCGCAGGCGATACTCGTAACGGGCTAACAAAAGATGAGTTTTGCCATGACTGTATAACGTTGTTACAAACTAAACGACCATTTCACAGCCAGTTTCAATGACTGACTTCAGAGAAGTCAGGACACGCGCACGCGCTCACACACACACACACACACACATCTCCACGATTAGTCCACTAATAGGGGAAAGCCCTAAAATGTTGCCTCAAGGCTCGATACTAAAATGTAGACAAGACCTGGTGCACGTATGCAAGTGAGGAGCACTTGACCCATTTACATTTTTCATTCGTTACTAGGAAATTACAACAATGGCAAAGAAAGTTTGGGGTTTTTAATTTTATTTTGAGAAAGTGTCCACTGCTCCAGCATCACTCTTAGAAGTTCCTGTGTGACGAAAAACAGGGAAAAGAGAGAAAAAGCCAAATCATCAACAGATACTTATTTTAACTTGAGAAAATATCCTGCCTGAATTGCAGAACAAAAACATACACTTTTACCAACAACATCCATCAAAATGTGAAATTATAATCAACAGATGCATGTTTTCCTCAAATCAACAACTTGCAGGAGAGAGAAGATCTCTTCACTAACAGTAAGACAAGCACCAGTTAATGATGGCTGACAGACTTGTGGTATAGTGCATGGCTCACTGACATTGGAGAATCCTAAGACTGGCTGCACCCTGGCTGCGTGAGCGTATCAGCTGCGTGGCGTGTCCGTTTTTATTTCAGCTCCCATGTTAACAGGTTAGAGCGTGCACGCTGCCTGCGTGACACACGTCTCTGGAAACACGTGCCTGCTAGAAATAGAACCGACGCCGATTTTTCACACCACAAGCAAGCATGTTGGAAGAGTTTCCAGGCAAAATAGAAAAGATGTTTATATGTCATTTAGACACAAATACATTTAATAAATGACATGTTGATGTCTGAAAGTCTCGAGGTTTTGACATAAATGCAGATATATAAATGTAATTTAAAACATTAAAAATGATTGATTTTCAAATATGTCACCCGTCAATACAGAACCAAATATTCTGGAGCCTATTTCCCCATCAATACTGCCGACGTTGTCTTTGCTGTAATCACATTTGAATATATTTATGTGAAACATCCATGTGTCCAGACAAGGCTAGCAGCAGCAGCGCTTCTGGATTGCAAAGACATAGAAAACGCCACGCAGCCGCCACGCTCACGCAGCCAGCCTTAGTGTTATGAGTGACATCTGAGAACAGGTTCTTACTTTGCGACAATGCTGTCCTCCCTCGCCAGCCTCAGGATGGAGTCGTCAGACTCGCCCTGTAGGGACAAACAAAACCAAGACCGGTCAGACACAAGCTTTCAGCATTTAGAACACAATCTCATGGGGCGCCCGGGGTAGCTCAGTTGGTGGAGCGGGCGCCCATATATAGAGGATTAGTCCTGGACGCAGCGGGCCCAGGTTTGACCTAGGCATGTTTCCAGTGGACAGACGGACGGACGCACACACAGCAGTGGAACCCATTCCAAACATTCCACTAATACTTAATGGATGACGGACACTACACATCTACAAAAACTATTCTGTACTATAAAACTGCAGCTGATATTAAGTGTCGATCCCTCAGACAAGAAGTCAGAAATAAGATTGAATCAACTCCTATTTTCTAAGTCCAATGCGACAAACAGATGTGAACTAGAGACTTACCATTCTGCGGATGGCGCCACAGATGGCGTAGGTCTTGAACTGACCGTTGAAGCGACCGGTCACCTTGTCAACCTGCAAGAGGACAGAGCACACCACGTGAGAACACCTGAAGTCCAAAACAAAACCCGCCAACATGTGAAAAGTTACCGTGCTGGTGTTGTAGCAGGTTGCAGCTCCTTAGCTAACAGGCATGATATTTTAAATTTTAAATGCGTGTTGTGCAATTTGTTTTGTAGTAAGTCTGTCCTTTCGTTTTATAGTAATCCTTAAGCAATGCCACGTGGCTTTAGAAAGTGTATGCTTACGCTGTGACATTGCAGACTGCTGTCCGCTGTATACAGCATAGCCATACACACATGACTCATTGACTACGTTTTACGGTGACAGACAAATTCTGTTACGGGTTTATTCATTGCTGACAGAACTATTCCAATCATATTCCATGGAGCCTATTTGTGATGACTGATAATATTGTCAAGTTTTCCCCCCTCAACTATTCACCCTCTCTCTCTCTCTCATCGTGCTGTTGTGGTTAACTCTTGTGGCAAAAGCCATGCAAATCCTTCCACCAACACTGAGCCTACTGTTTGAAAACTAGACCTAAAGTAAAGTCAGACAGCAGGGTGTGTGTCGCCGAGCCGGTGGACAACCTTACTACAAGCTTCAGGCCGTCATAAAAACTGATTAACAAATAAGCTGCAACATACCAAAAAATAGTGGGGCTTAGACTAAGACTGAGCTTACATGCCCAGGACCTGTATGTCAGATGGTGGTGTGTGTGTGTGGAGGGTGGGGCTGCCCATGAAGGCGCCCCGAGCAGCTGGGGGTTCGGTGCCTTGCTCAAGGTGGTGAACTGCCACCTCTCCAGCTAGTTTAGGTGTAATATGTTAACATCTGGTGTATTCAGGCCAATGTGGTACATTAAAGTTAATCTAGGACACCATGATTTGGCTTACTTTAACTGAAATTAAAAGCCTTTGGTGTCTATTTAGCAGATGTAAAAATAACAGCCATACGTAGAGGCTCAACGTAGACACTAGTTTGACACGCTTCTGAACGTTAACAGTGATATATTATGTTCCTGTTACCTCAGCGATGTTGATCTGGACAGAGGCGTGGTCCTTGGCTCCAATGATTCGGTTGCTAGCAGAGCTACACACACACACACACACACACACACACACACACACACACACACACACACTTAGATAATTTTTTGATACCAAGGGGAAATTCAAGGTCCCAGTAGCTTAAAGATATCACACACAATGTACACATACATCATAACAGGATGATAAAATAACAAATCCACATGAATAAATATGGACAATAAAAGAAAAGATACTAAATAAAAAATCCACATGACTGTACTAAGGGTAAGGATGAGCATCAGAGGCTTGCAGGGACTGACCCTGTCAGGTTTGAAGTAATCTGGTTACAGCCAGGGTGGGAAATTAGCACCCGCCACCAGCCAATGGTTAGGCTATTATAAAACGTATTTTTATTTGTTACTACTTAAAACGAACACTGCCCAAGCACCGGAGGGAGAAACCGCTCGCCTCGGCGTAGTTGATCTGCAGATGTGTGGTGAAATGAAGCTTGAGTGACCCACGTTGACATCCACGGGGCCGTGAAACGAGTTCTGGCCTATGGTGACCGTCGTGCATGTATTATTTTGCAACCTCAACAAATGCGTGGCCTGTATTAATATTTAAGTCAGTGCATAACTGTTATTATAGGAGGTAGTGGAAGTGGTGGAGAGACAGACAGACTATGCAGAGAAGTCTCTCTCTCCTCTTCCCTTTTGTGAACGTTCATGTGAATCAACACACTATAGTATAATATTTCCCGATGAAATACTGCATCGATACAGACACCACGAATCAATCTTTTAGAACATACAGTGGTGCTCATAAGTATACATACCCATGCTAAAGTTGACTAAAAAGAGGAATAAAATCTTAATGCCTTAATTAAAAAAATAGGGAAAATCAAACCTCAAAGGACACAAATTCTTTGTGAATGAATAATGTATCGTAAATAAATAAATGTTCTTCCTTAAAATACAGGGGCCATAAGTATACACACCCCTATATTAAATTCCCATAGAGGCAGGCAGATTTAACCCGTAACCCTAACCCGTAGTTAAGTGAAAGTAGGTCAAGTTGTAATTTACTGCCCCTAGCAGGAAGCATAGCAATGTAATGTTGTCTATTTACTGAGGGCATTTAAATGTATGTCTGATCGTTTCTGTTAAAAAGGTATAGTGGAGGATTTACCCGAATTTTAGAAAATAACTGCATTCCACTTTTTGAAAAAATGTGCATGCACAACACTCCCTGCTCCCGAGAGGGAACGCCTATTAAACGTGTGCACACGAGCGTGCACGAGCCTAGTTCTCCTCGTGCACGCTCTGTTTACAAGTTGCTGTCGGCATGGCTCTACAAGCCTACTTTCCAAAAGAAGATTTGCACTTTTTCCACTACGTCAGACTCGCCACCGGTAAGTGGAAATCTATTTAGGACAAGCATCTCTATAGCTAACGTTAGCATGCTACAGGCCAACAAACAAGCTATCGTCTAGCATCCAAGTTTTTTTTTTTTTTTATTGCTGGTGCGTTTAGAGCTTTCAAGAAGAGAGTCTTGTGGGATCTGATATTGTCTACGAGCCCGTGCCCTGTTCCTCCCGACCAAGAGCCATCACCAGCGGGGAGAAGGCGACCGTGAGAGAGGGGGAGGCAGAGGTCGGGCTAGAGGCCGCAGAAAGCGAAAACTACCTCGGGACGAGCACGTACGACGCCGTTACGTAAACATCAGCAGAGTGATTGACAACTAGGAGGACCAATAGTCTTGATGATCCACCCGGAAAAATCAAATCCTCCACTATATCTTTAACTGTTAGCCCATTGTAGTAGAAAAAGATATTTATCCATGACTCCCCCCACTGCAAAACCCAGAGCCGATCCGCCCTATACGCTCACTACGCAAGCTGCGTAGGGCCCCGCAAATTCCTCGAGGCCCCGCCTCCTCCATGTGTCATAGCGCGTCAATTAATGTTTACAACATCCATGACACAATGAAGCGACACTATCCTTCTGGTCACGGAAAGAAGAAAAAACACCATGAGAGTGAATTGCGGGAGCAACAATCAGGTAAACTTGTGTTCTCTCCTCTCCAAGTTTGATGTCAGCAAAGTAAAGTTATGTTTATGTGTATTTCTATTGTGTTTTTTTTCGGTCTTGCTAACCTAGCTGGGCAGGCAGGCAGTGCATGTCTTGTCTAACTGCTAACGCCAGTCACTTCCAGGGCTGCGTTTTGTGACTTTGAGCCTGACAAAAGTGAGAGTAAAATACAATTATTTATTACGTTTGATAAACGACAAAGTGCAACGGTGTTTGTTTACTGCAGCTCGGAAAAGATAACCGCGTCGGGTGTATTATGCGTTAGGCGCGTACATGAAATGAAACGCGCATTTTTCAAGCAGAAATATACGTGAAGACCAGGCAGACTGTAGGCTACAATATATGGGCGTGAATGATGGCACTCCTCATCAAAGTACACATTATACATACTTTTAAGACACTGATTATCTACTCTCAGACAATGTGTAGTTAAAAACTCTAAACAACTGCACTAATTATGCAAGATGGAAAGCAATGTATTGACAATTTGACATTGATTTATAAGCTATATTGAATTTAAAATGTTGATTAGCTGGACATACTGGTCAATATGGATGCACATCCCTCAGTAAATAATAACCATAAATCAAGAATTGCTTCAACATGCATAATAATAAATAAATACAAACTTTAACATGCTATGGCAAGCCATTTTAGCTTTTATTCATTCACAGTTTATGCATTTTTGATATCAAGAATTCGATTTTTTTTACTATTTGCAAAGTGAATTCTTGATTATCTTTACTAGTAGGGCCTCTTAGTTAATTTTTACCTATCAATGTCTATTTTTGATATCAGGAATTACATGTTCACTTGCAGAAAAGGAATATTTTGATGGTAAGATTTTAATTCAAACATTCAAATGTTTACACATTTCTAACATGTAACGAGTAGTGTAACTAACTTTGTGATATTCTTCTCAGTTTATTCTAGACAGTCCAAATAGTCTGGTGGTGCCCATACTGATGCCGAAAATGCCCAGGCTGTAGAGAGAACCAAAGTTAATCCCAAAAGCCAAAGTTCAGGGTTATAATTTATTATTTTCTTCTTATTTATGTTTACGTTAATATTCACTTATTTAATAATATTCACTTGTTATCTTAATATTATAGAACATACTCTATTCAATAAATATTGTTTGTTTGAACCTCATTCTGTTCTATATTGTTGTACTTATTCTTTGAATGTTTTGTTTAAAGGAGGGAGGATTGTATTGGGAGCACTGGAGTGTCAGGTGTGACTGTGTGGCATCACGGGTCAGGTAGAGGGCCCCTTAGCAGAATTTTGCTTAGGGCCCCAGGGAGGTCAGGATCGGCACTGGCAAAACCACCTGTTTAACAGGCGTTATGGGTTATGGTCTCAAATAAGACCCTCATCATTTGGGACACTCAGTTTCTGCACAAATCATTTGGGACACTAAACTGCGCGTATAACCGTGGAAACGTCATTAGAGTATTTCAGCGTGGAAACGTTACTTGTACTCACCATTTCCGAGGGACGTAAAGGTCCACAAATTCACCAGCGTCGTTCTGCATGTTTACAGGTTGTCCACGCGGTCGGTTACCGATCTGAAAAAAAGACATTTTACCCAAAAAACACGATTTACAAAAGTCGGTGCGGGGTATTTGTGATTACTGACGTTGCCGTACTTCGTGTTTTAACAGTCGCTTCTCCCAAAAGCTTCCCCGTAAAACATAAACAGTGGTTTCTTATCACTATGCATCTAACATTACAGACAGTTAGCCAGCTAGCATACGGAGCGGGCCGCATGTGGCTGTTCACACACTCGACCAACGTCTGATATTTACACATTTATGCCGTAAACACAAACCAAAGGACATCTTCTTTTCAATATTTATCTAACATTACAGACAGTTAGCCAGCTAGCACATCAGTTAGCCACCTAGTACACCACTTAACCAGCTAGCATATCAGTTAGCCAGCTAGCATACAGTTATAAGGAGCGGGCTGCATGTGGCTGCTCACACACTCGACCAACGTCTTGTTTTTACATATCAGTTCTGCCCTAAACACTAACCAAAGGTCATCTAAGTCAACATAGTAATCTTAACTTTGACAAAGGGTAAGAAAATGACAGGTACGTAGGAACATAAGGTGAATTTTAAGCGTTGTTAAGAAGAGAGCTCGATGGAAACGCACCGTATACGACAAATGGCCGACTGGAAAGGAAGAGAAGCCGACCCGGAAGAAGAAATAGCTCTTTCTAGTGACTTTGTCGCCACCATAGTCGCCCCCTGTCGGATGTTGGTATTTTCAAAGCGATGTATGGTTGGTAGCCTACAACACATAGATATAAAGATACGTATACATATATCGCTGATAACTACAACAGGAACAATAACGGGTTATAATCATAGTTTAATACAGACTGTATAACGTTACATCATCAGCAAATCTCCACAAATCATATCGCGCGTGGTTTGTCCAAGTGGTGTAGCCGTAGCTAGCTGTCAAAGATGCTGACTGTTCTGCGCATGCGCGACTGACATCGTGGAGCCAAGGGGGCAGGCTCTATGGGCAGGCTTCTCTCCTCAGAGCGAAGCATAGACAGTATATAAAATGGACACAGCGATCCCGCTGTTTTCGACGGAGACAGTACACGATCCGTTCCGCCTGCACGATCCGTTTTTCGCATGCGCAGAATTGCGTAGCAGAAAACCTGTGCGATTTCCATAGACTTTTCCGGTGATGGGAAAGTGTTACTGAGCGTTACTGCGCAGCCTCAAACTGAGCTTGATGACGTAGATGTGACGTGAGCAACGTGTCTGAACGTTGGAAGTCTTCTGGTAGCTGTGCCAAGAGAAATCTCAATCATTCCCAATCTATCAGAGACGGAGAGCGTAGGTATATGTAAGGAGATAACATAGGCACAGGCTAATTATTGATAACTAAAATGCTAGTTAACATTAGTAATTAAACTAAACAGCTGATGCAGGGCTCTCAAGTTTTGAAGACAGGCAAGAGTGACATTCCCCCCCGCCCAGCTTGTTAATAGCCAGTGTATGTTCATTATAGCTTCCAGTTTGTAGATGTTAGTTAGATGGCACCAATAATCATAGCTGGACAAAGGACAGGGTTCTGGTTCCAGATTTGTTTGGTGACTTATGATGGGGGGGTTCTGAGGGTCCACCCCCAGAAAATGTTGAGCATTAAACACTTCATTTCCTGCATTGTGGTGAATTTCTATGCACCTATTTCTACCTTTTTCTGAATCAATATGCTGGAAATATCTTTATGTAAAGGGACACAAATTACAATTCAAATATAAAAACAGAATGGAATATATTGCAGTAAGGCTCTCGGGTATTCTGCATTGCTTTCAACTAGGGATGGGCATTCGATTAAATTTTCTTCGTCGATCGTCGGGAGAATTAATGATCAATTATCGATTAATCATTAATATTTTTATATTAAAATTCATTATTTATTTAACTTTTTATAAATTAAAAACGCAATGAAAATACAAAAATACAGCATGTTTTTACCTCGATGAGATCTTAATTACAAGAAGAACAACGTGTGGCAGTTAAACTGGAGGTTTGGCTAAACTTAAAGATATATGCGCCGCGGTGTTTAATTTAGCAGCGGAACCGTTGCTGCGAGCCGGCGTTGTTAAACAAGAGACCCTCGTTTGTTCCAAAATAATAAATAAAAATAATCATGTTCAATAATAACTTAACCATAACTTAACCAAAAACATAATATTACTTAGATCTGACAGGTTTTGTCAAAATGTAACTCAAAACTATCCAAGGCACGGACAAAGCCTAATATAAAATAACCAGTTACTCACATAGAACTTCTGCACCAGTCTGCTGGTTTTTGTTGAGAAAAATAAGCAGGTAGACATGATACTGGGGTCTGAGGTTCCCTTAATACATCCATGGGTCAGACGCAACCGCTACCTGGTGATCGTCAGTCCATCCGCCGAACACACCCGCCGGCACGGGATGCACAGGTACCTCCGCGCTAACTTGGCCAGGCCCGGCCCGGGAACCTCGTTCCGTTCTTCGTTTCGTAGTGAGTTTCTACCAGTCTGGTGATGGTACGTCGGGACGGAATGTGAAATGCTGGTTCCAATATCCATCTCAATGAACTTCAGATCCCTCCGGTAATTTCCCTCTGCTCGTTGTGCATCGCAGCTCCTCCGTGCTAACGCCGAGTTGATGCTAGGTTGATACTGAGAGCAGGACGCACCGCCACCGACGTTAACCAGGGTCGGATGCACTTTGTTTAAGTGGTACATCATTTGAGTCGTGGCCGTGTTGTACTTCTACACGGCGTCGCAGTGTTTGCAGTGAACTAAGTCGTTTTTTAAATCAAAATGGTCCCATGCCACACTTTGCCGTGACCTCTTCATGTTTACTTTGAATCAAAACGTAACTCGCAGCTAACTGAGCAGCCTATGGCGCCCCCGGGTGGTAAAATGTTTAATTACTGCTGACACACTGGAAATCATTACATTGCTGCAATCACACTACACAACGCAACCTGCATTAGTTTAATCGATGACAAATTAACGTGATCGACGAAATTCTTAATGATCAATCGTCGATCGTCGATTAATTATGCCCATCCCTGCTTTCAACTATTTATTCTCCTTTGGATCAACTTTCCTAATTATATCTGAGTCAGCACACATGTAGCTTAGGCATCATTTACTCTTACCTTCTCTTTTGCATCTTTTGTTGGGGAAGTAACCTCCTTAAATGTGCATTTGACAATTATTCACCTCAATTATACATTATTAATTTTAATGGATTAATAAACCCTGGACTTTAATATTTCTGCTCATGTCCAAAACGTTTGCACATTCAAAATATAACTCATCCCATGCTCTCTGAGATTTGGAGGAGTCGTGATATTTTGTGTAAAATAAAGTGATAATAGGATATTACAAGAATACAGTCACAATATTTCAGAAAATAATCCACCTGCACAATAGTCTGCTGTGCATTACGTGATTACTCTGCTGATACGGTAGACCTCAGACCTTCTGACAGACCATAGATCCCCGTCTGGGTCTCTGGTCTCTGAATGAGTCAAAGTTTAGTGAAGTGGCTGAACGCTGCTCTACGTCGGAGGCGGAAAACAGAATGAACGGAGCTCAAACGCGTCACATCTGCCGCAGCATGTTGACAGCAGAGCGCGTCCATAAACCTGAAGCTGCAGCTTTTTACAGTGAGAGTGGACACTAAGCCACGTTTCATATTTGTCAGTCAACTTTTCAAAATACATTCAGGGCTACACTCAGAACATTCGAGCCGAAGCCTCGGCAAAATCAGCTGACGCAGCGTCTGGTGTAGCCCCTTTCTTTTTTTTTTTGATTGGCTGATAAGTGGCAGGCTCGACTAAGAACTCCAGGGGAGACGCTTGATTTCTGCCGGTTCCATAGTGAGAGCGGCGCGGCCAGAGAAATTTTGGGCGCTGCGGCATATTAAATATATTATAAATAGTTTTTCTGCGTGAGAAATACAATGTGTGGCGGGAGTGCGTGACAAAAGACCGAAATGAGTGACTGTCACGCTCAATGCGTGACACTTGAGAGCCCTGCTAATGTAAGTCCAAACTGCCTGCGAGCTTCTCCTGTACTGTACGGTAATTCCTGTACTATGAGACAGTAAGTCTCGTGGTTATGACCCAACCGTTAGCCTATTTTTATAAAAACGTCTGCTACGGAGCCATAATGTGAGGTACAAGGTAACGGAAAAAATCAAGTCTTTAAACGCTTCAGATGTAAAGTTATTGGCTGTCAAAGTGACGCCAAAATGAATGGCAGTCAATGGGATGCTAACGGGGGTGATGGGAACAGGGCTAGCAAAATGGCGCCATCGCGGCTTCGCTCTGAGGAGAGAAGCCTGCCCCCCTTGGCTCAGAGCGAAGCGGGGGTTACAGATTAGGTGTCCGCAAGTTTTATTTATTTTTAACCTTGTATTCTCCGTGTAAATTCATGTACAGAACCGAGACGCCCGTACCGTTTCGGTTCAATATGAATACATGTATACAGTGGGAGTCAACAGGATAGGACACATGCAGATGCTTTTCTGTTTTAGCTCTGGCATGCAGTTTTAATACATTTTCAGCAAGCATAGAAAATTCTGAATATAGTTACCGAGCACTGTCAACATTTCTCTGCTTTTATTATACAAGTCTGCAACAGCTCATTAGATTACTTATATTTGAATATGGTAATGGTAATACATACTAATGTAACAAGACCAATGCTGGATATAAACACTGACTGGAAGCTGTTGTTATTATAATTTAGATGTGAAATCTCTCTGTCTATTTCTGACTGTATATTAAAGGGCTGTTTTGGTTTGAGTTCACTTCACATTTGTCCTATCTCCAAATTGTAAAATGCAATATTGTTCAAAATAGATCAGCATCAAGATTGATATTGAGATACTTGAGATTTTCACAGAGGAGAAAAGGAAAATGGAGATACAGCAGGAAATGTTGGGCCTGCTGGTGTCTTTTGCTGAGGTTACAGAGTGTTTTTGCACAATAGTCACAAGGTGTGAAGTTTTGTTTTACAAATAAATCAATGATTTACAATGGGTACGATGGTGACTGTGTATCTATGTCACAGGCAGACGCAGCCTTACCTATGTTTCACCCGTTTCTTTCTTTCTCCTTTCTTTGGTCCAGCATCTGTAACCCTACCGGACCCCCGTCACAGGATGCTAGCCAGAATACAGATTATCCCTCTTCAACTCAAACTGCTGGCAATAATGATGACCAAACATTGTTAGTAGAACAAGAACATGACAATGAAGTTCCTACCGCTGCGGCAGGTGAGGAGATGCCAGGGAGAAAGCCCCGTTTACAGACAGACCCGGTGTGCTGGCCAGAGCATATTGCCGATGACCAATGAACTGCGGTCCCGTTCAGATAGGAGTTTAACTTGCCACAAAGCCAATCACACCGCCGTTTTAACAAGGAAGGACAGATATTTTATGAAGATGAAAAATGGAGAAAAGATACGCAGATCATGGTGTACTCAAAATCATCCGATTCAGTCTTCTGTTTCTGCTGTACCTTATTGCCTGCCCGGTGAGCTGTGCCCGGTGCTGAAATAACGCAGAGCCCTTCTTTATTTATGATGAGTTCGGTTCAGTGTCAGTCAGACACTTTTTCTTCTTTGCTTTTGTTAAATAATTCAATAATGTAAAATTATGTAATTTATGATACGCAAATATGCAACACATTTCAATTTAAAGGTCCACGACTTGAACGTTTACTTTTGGCCCACGACCCTCCACCCCGATTCATTTTTGGCCCTTGAAGGGGAAGAATTTGGGCACCCCTGTGCTAGATGAATGTCTCCAGTCTTCAAACTCCAGTCTTGGATTGCTAAAGACAACCATCTCACATCTAACCTTAAAAACTGTCACCATATGTAAAGACTGGGGGTCTTGCTGGGTCACACATTGCAAGACTACTAGATTCATTTTGAAAAATGTAACCAAGCTAGCTAGCTACCGTTAGCGTTAGCTAGTAACTTGAGGGCAGAGATGTATAGTAACGAAGTACTAAAAGGCTGTATCTCTACTGGAGTATTATTTTTTTTCTCCTACTTCCACTTTTACTTCAGTACATATTTTTGATGAGTTTAATAAATTTTTTTATGCGCTACATCGTTACTTGTTACTAGGGCTGCACGGTATTTTGTTACATTGTCTATGTCGCCATGTGTGCATGCACGATAGTCACATCGCAGGACGTTGCGATGTTGACGCTAAAACGTTTTTGCTGCTTGATAGAAAAGTAAACTTTCACCTTTTACGTGATTGTTAGTGGCCGAGACTTCCCCTTTAATGCCTCCTTCCAACTAGCACTTGAAATCAGCTCCGATACAGCTTCGAAACTACCGGAAGTCATTCATTTCCTATGGAGATTCGCAGACCGTACGAGATAAACAAATCTGAAATCTTAACTTTTAATAAAATAAATAACGATTTCATAACGATATATTGTCATGTAATTTTTTAATTTTCATGTTTTCCTAGCTAACATTATTAAGGCAGTTAATACAATTGCTCGCATTAACTAATCAACACTAACTAGCTAGCTAGTGTTAGGTTTTAAAAAGGTAAAACAATGCTTATGTTATGAAAACAATGTACACTTTTAAATGTATGTTTAAATACTTGATGCCCCCTGCAGCTGTATCTAATCAACTGACTAGCCTTAATCAGCATTTGTCTAGCTCCCAAGCTTCTAAAGAATAATTAGGTTAGGTCTGATATACAAGAGGAAGCTCTTTGTCCTCACAGAGAAGGTAACTCATGTCCCAGCCTTTTGGGATCCACATCCTGCTGGGCCAGACTTGATTAGAACAAAGAAATGTGTATTCCTGTAAGGCTTGGAAATAGTTGACTTTCACACGTCACAACCTCTCATCTATGACCTGAAGTAACCTGACAACCCAGAGGTGGGCCTTATCTCAAGAGACATCTGACCATTAAGGAGGGATTTCATTTGAGGACCCACCCTCGTAACTTTTAGGAAATAAATTGGTAATACTGAGGTCAATAGCTAGCTAGTTAGCTAACATCAGCTAACTGCCATTTTTTTTCTACTCACGATTTCTACTATTCCGATACTTTCAACGGTTGTAGTACGGTGTCCGCTGGGGGTGCATTGCGTATTACGGAGCTGATTTCAAGTGCCAGTGGGAAGGCGACGTAAGACAGGTGGTCATGTGGGCAGCGTGCGAATGTGACGTAACGTTAGTCCGACAGGGTTTGTTATGGGAAGTGAGGCTCTCCGTGTGTAGAAAAGTATGGTAAGCGGCAGCACACTAGATTAGTTTTGAAAAATGTAACCAAGCTAGCTAGCTAGCTACCGCTAGCGTTAGCTTGTAACTTAAGGGAAAGTTTGCTGATTTTCTGTTCTGCTGTTGTGCACATGAAATGTCTCCGGTCTTCAAATCAAATATAACTTGGATTGCTCTCATAAACAATACTCTATTGTTATCAAGGCTATTCTGGTAGCTATGAACAACCTGATTAGGGAAATTTTAAGATATTGTCCTGTAATGCCTTGGATCTTTCTTTTCTTTTTCGGCTGTCGGCTGTCTGGAGCTCTATCAAGAGACCGGACTCTTAGACAAGAAGCTTTTAATTCCTCATTGACAGATGGTTTGTTCAAATAACACAACACAGATGTCCATTATATGATTAAAAAGAAATTGCTTTTTTGGGAGATAAAAAGCTCCACAAGCGGCTGAGCTCTCCAGCTCAGAGACCCGCTAAGGTTACAGATATACATTCGATTTAATATTTACTTCATAATTATTGTTTTTTTGTATTTGTTTTTCTTACATACATATTTTAGAAGTTGAGTTTCAGTCTGTATGGCCAATAAATAAGCAGTTGTACATAAAGTGGTAACATGGTACGGCATATGTTATTTAGACTTATGGGAAGACACCAAAGGAATTTTTAGTGCTAATTTCCATTTGTTGTCCTTGTTGTATATACAGGGCCGGCGATTGCTACAGGCGAACTAGGCAATAGGGCTTGGGCGCCGCGTTGCATTCTGGGACGTGGCGGCCATATTGATAGCATTGCGAATGTAAACATACACCAAGTCGAAGGAGGAGAAGACAGCAGAGTTGGGAGAAAAAAGGAAAACAAAGATGTTAAAATCCAGAAAAGGATGTGGACTTTACCGGGATACTTTAAACAGGGAAGCCAGGGACCGGTATGTGGACAAAATCGGCACTATTAAAGGTTCGGATCCCTACGAACTCCCCAACAAAGATTGGAGCACCGACAACCATTCACACATGTAATACTTTTAACTATGTGTTTCCAAAGTGTAGTTAGTAGCTGTCAACCCTCCCGTTTTTTCCGGGTTTCTCACGTATTTGAGCTGTTTTCCCGCTGTCTTCCTGTTTTAGTATTTTCCTGTAAAATATCCCGTATTTGAATACTCTCATAACATTAACGTTAGCCCTTCCATTGGACCTGCCAGTCTCTGGACTGTTGTCCTGTTGCTACCCCTTGACCTTCCAGCGAAACAGATGTTTTCTAAGTGTTTACTTGAAAGCAACCTTAGCGTGATGTCGGCCTCTTTAAGATAACAGCGTGGTTGTTGTGAGAGCACGATTTCACGCCAATCTGTAAGCAAAGTCACGTTAGATCTCGCTTCACATAGCTCGCTTAGTTAATGCAGCAGTTTTGTAGTACGAATGTTAGCTGTCAGCAGAGGGATAGCAACAGAAAGATGAATGTTACATGAATGTTGAATGTTGCTGTTACACCCCACAATACAGCAACGGTTTACCATGGTTGAAATAGTAAATAAGACACACGACTAAGAGGGATGTTACGTCTATAAACAGTGGGCAGTAGTCTGAGTAGTGGTAAAGGAGGCCATCAACATGGCGCTACGCCAAGTTATGACGTCACTACGCCCAAGCCCTATTGCCTAGGGCGTCAGATGTGTTGGGGGCGCCGTTTCGCCCTTAGGTCTAATAATAGAATTAGAACGACAAGCGAAATAAAACATGTTTATTAAACATGATCATCATAGGGCGCCCCCCCTCAGCCACACATTTTCTTGTCAACCTGCAACACACGGAGCTCTCGCTGTCAAAATAGAGATGAGCAGCGCGCCTTCCGTTGTCTGTGCAGCTTCAGGTTTATAATTGACACGCTCTGCTGTGAAGATGCTGTGAAGATGCTGCGGCAGCTCCGTGTATTTCTGCCGTAGTTTCTGTTTTCCACCTCCGATGTAGAGCAGCGTACAGCCACTTCCCTAAACTTTGTCTCATTCAGACCAGAGAGACCAGAGTCTCAAACGGGGCTCTGTGTCTGTCAGAAGGTCTGAGGTCTACCGTATCAGCAGAGCAATCACGTAATGCTCAGCAGACTATTGTGCAGGTGGATTATTTTCTGAAATATTTTGACTGTATTCGTGTAATAGCCTATTATCACTTTATTTTTCTCAAAATATCACGACTCCTCCAAATCTCAGAAGACAGAGATGAGATATATTTTGAATGTGCACAAAGTTTTGAACATGAGCAGAAATCTTGCTAAAACAGATCTGAAATATTACAGTCCAGGGGTTTATTAATAAATTAAAATTAATTACTGTATCATTGAGGTGAATACTTGTCATATGCAAATTTAAGGAGGTTACTTCCTCAACAAAAGAGCCAAAGAGGGAAGAGGAAATGATGCCTAAGTGTGCTGACTCAGATATAATTAGAAAAGTCGATCTAAAGGAGAATAAATAGATGAAAGCAATACAGAATGCCTGAGAGCCTTACTGCAATATATTCCATTATGTTTTTATATTTGGATTGTAATCTATTTTCCCTTTACATAAAGATATTTCCAGCATACATTGATTCAGAAAAAGGTAGAAATAGGTGCATACAAATTCACCAGAATGCAAGAAATTAAGTGTTTAATGCTTAAAATGTTCAGGGGGAGGACCCCCAGACCCCCTCCCTACATCATAAGTCACCATGCACACTAATCTGGAAACAAAACCCTGGCCTTTGGGTTGCCAGACCAGTTCTGATTAGACCAAATGTTGGTGCCATCTAACTTACATGGAAGCTGGGAACTAACATGAACCTACATTGCTACTCTATCGCTGACACAGCGGTGGAGATCTGGCAATGAGAGACTAGGGGGGCGCAAAACTCAATCTCGCCTAGGGCAACCAAAGGGGCTAGAGCCGGCCCTGTGTATATATAGTGCACAATAATACCAACATAAAAGTGATAATTCTACGTAATAGGAACACCTGTAGGACACACCTGTGCATATACATTCAGAGAGACATGATTCTGTTTAGTTTTAAACTGACTACACTAACATTAGTAGGGAGACATTAGCATTCTACAGAGAAGCAATTTGGTCGAGCAATATTTTATATAGCAGTTTCCCCACAATGCTCTTGTTTGTCTTATTTCACCATGAACAAATAGTTTATGGGGTGTTGGAGCTAAACCATGCAGTATCTTATAAAGTAAACACATTGGTTATGAACAAAACTAGAACTGCAAGCAATTATGATGGGGTCCAAGCCTCCTCGGTGCGAGTTGCTCCCCCCCTCGACAATGCGGGGAGCGTGCAAAAGCGGAACCCAAAGCGTAACGTGGAGAGGCAAACGTCACGAAAAAGAGAGGTGTGAGCCGCAAGGTCTGTGGTACATTGCCATTGCAAATATCCCATTAACATTGATAGAGTAAAAGTGCCAAAACTGGTCTACGTTGACTATAGCGCCCCCTAATGGCCGATCTTCACCAAATTTGGTACAGAGCCAAGTTTCGTGTTGATAGCAATTACTACGGCTGAGATATTGCAATCGCAAATGTCCCATTTACATGCATTGAATTATCGGCCAAAACATAAATGTTGATTATAGCGCCCCCAGAGCACCCTCAGGCTTGGACCCCTAAATAAATGAAGCTCAATGCTTTTTTTTCCGGTAATATTGCAATAGTGGTATGAGGCTTTATTTCTCTGGAGTTTGTTGAAATAGTTTAGAAAGTGGTTGTATTGATGTGTTTTTTTAAATTTTTTATTCCTGGCTGTTATTTCAGAGCGCTGCAGGCGGTCTTTGTGGGCTGAACCAGCAAGAATGCATCGTCTCAAACAGCATTCTGTGTGCCTGTGAACTTGCGAGTTCATTGTAAAGCCCCTGACACAGCAACCAGATTGTCAGCTGTGGGACAGTCTGGCAAGGTCAGTGACTTGAGTCCAGTGTTGCCAACTTAGCGACTTTGTCGCTAGATTTAGCGACTTTTCAGACCCCCCTAGCGACTTTTTTTCAGAAAAGCGACTACCGACAAATTTGGCGACTTTCTGTAGAAAAGTCACCAGTATTGTCCAGCGAGCACGCAATGTATTTTTCTCCCGTGGCCACCAAAACAGTCTGTTCTGTGACTGAGGAGCAGAGGAGCAGCCCCTCCCCTCTCTGCTGTCTCCTCATGCACAGCAGCACTGCGCAGGGTGCGGGGCCGGTGTAGGTAGGAGAGACAATGGGACACGGCGGGACGCCGCTAAGCTGGCCTGGCCCTGGGCAAGCCAGCCTTTTTTGAGAATTCTTTATCGATCTTTCTCCCTCCCTTGGTAGAATTTTTTTTTTTTTTTTGTGATTATTTGGCTAAACATTTCTATTTCTTTCCATCTATCTTGCTGACACAACCACTAAGCTTTATACAAATTATTACTCACTGCTCGAGTCTGTTCGTTGTGACAGTGACAACAACTGTGACTGACGACAGCATGCTCTGTGTTTACTACGTCCAGAGCCATAGAGATAGTAAGAGTTGCGACACTCGTTGATCTCGCTAGCGGGGTGGTCACGTGGTTCATGTAAGCCTGTATAGTTCCAAACACACATGCACATTTAAGGTTACTTCCCCAACAAAAGATGCAAAAGAGAAGGTAAGAGTAAATGATGCCTAAGCTACATGTGTGCTGACTCAGATATAATTAGGAAAGTTGATCCAAAGGAGAATAAATAGTTGAAAGCAATACAGAATACATGAGAGCCTTACTGCAATATATTCCATTATGTTTTTATATTTGAATTGTAATTTGTGTCCCTTTACATAAAGATATTTCCAGCATATTGATTCAGAAAAAGGTAGAAATAGGTGCATAGAAATTCACCACAATGCAGGAAATGAAGTGTTTAATGCTCAACATTTTCTGGGGGTGGACCCTCAGAACCCCCCCATCATAAGTCACCAAACAAATCTGGAACCAGAACCCTGTCCTTTGGGCTGCCAGGCCAGCTATGATTATTGGTGTCATCTAACTAACATCTACAAACTGGAAGCTATAATGAACATACACTGGCTATTAACAGGCTGGGCGGGGGGGGGGGGGGGGGGGGGGGGGGGTGATGTCACTCTTGCCTGTCTTCAAAACTTGAGAGCCCTGATTCTGATATAGGAATAGTCCACGTGTTCTGCTGTTTCTAAGTCAGCGGTTCCCAAACCTTTTCATGCAACACGTTCCCATGATATTGTCCCATGATACATACTGTATATACCATTTTTTTTTCATTTAACCAGGAAAAGTCCCATTGAGTTACAGTAACTCTTCTTCCAGGGAGTCCTGGCCAAGACAGGCGGCAATAAGTTTCAGAATACATAAAAGACAGGACAATGGTTACTTACTACACCATAATCTCTATACATACTAGAACACAAACAAATATTAAACTAATGCAGACATACAACTTAAAGGTCACCTAGTTAAAAGCAATTACAGTGTTCAGTCCGAGTTGACTTTAAAAGGTTTTTAAAAGTATTGAAAGGTGGAAGTGGTTCTAGATTTAAGGTGTTTTGGAATTCATTCCAGACATGTGGTGCATATGATGAGAAAGCTGTTTTACCAAGTTCTGTTCTTGTTAATGGAATAATTAATAGTATTTTCTTTGACGACACCAAATTGTATGATTTCCTATGAAATTAGGCGACTGCCAGCTCATTACTTGACGACCGGTCTCATGACAGTTACGTTTAGCAGCCTTTCCAGTGAAGTATAGCCAATGAGTGGCCGGGTTGATTCAGTGGGTAGAGCAGGCTCACGTATACATAGAGGTTTATGCCTCGACACGGAGGTCCAGGGTTCGAGTCCGACCTGTGACGATTTCCTGCGTGTCTTCCCTTTCTCTGTATTAAACCCATGACCAAAATAGTCACACATCCTGTCATTGTGTTACTTATGGATGGAATTAGAGTGCAAATAAATGATTCCCCTTTTTCCTGGGGCCTCCCTGGAACCACCTTGATGACCCATGGGGATCCCGGGACCCCGCTTTAGGAACGACTGTATGTGTAAGTAACTGTTAGAAAACGTCCAAACATTCTGAATATACTTGAACTTAACAAAGTTTATTAAGGGTATACAATAAACACACGGTAACCATGCAAAATAAATCAGTTTCACATGATACATGTGACAAATGTGTGGTATACACACGCTGCAATCTTACAAACAGAGCATGTGGGTCCCCCCCCCCCCTTAAAACGCGTAACACCGCCAACAATATAGAAATTTATGAAATTCCATCACATGTTAAAAACACGTTTGTTTTAGTTAATTCATGTCACTGACATACACACAACTTCAGCTATGACCGGTTCTACAATGAAATTAGATTTAGACAGTCATAAAGGGTGGAGTTTTTATATTATAGATCTATACTACATGAACAACCCGTGAATATATAAATAAATAAATTAGATATGCACACCTAAACGTAAACTAGCAAATGTCTTACATCATGAATCAATATAAAAGTACATTCACGAGTGTGACCATAATGGAGCAAAGTGGTGTTCTAAATCTAGATTGTTGAAAAAGAGATTTCAATATTACAACTATTGTGTGAGCTGCTTTTGCTACAACAAATACAGCTACTGCAACCACATTGTGGACTATGACGTGTGCTGATGTCATTGTGCCGCGCTGAGCCATGTACATCCGACAGCCAGATCAAAGGGACACTTGCACCAGATGATCTGACTGCCATCTGGATTGCGTATCTTCTCGTAGACTTTAATCTGGATATAGATAGGCTTGACGATCTTGACGTTTCCCATGCCTTTTTTGCAATCAGCATACAGGATGGCCTCGGGCTCTCTGTCTGAAGAAACATTCACTCTGAAAAAAGGAAAAGAAATGTCCATGAATAAATGGAAGCAGAGTGGCAAACAAAGTTGATCATTGTGCATAAAAAAAACCTCCCCTCTTGTTATCCAAAAAACTGCCAAGAAATTGTATATTAGTCTAATATTATTTTCAACACGGTCTCACGGCAGTTTGTGAAATGGTCACGTTATTGTGGATAAGCCAGTTTGTGATTGGTTCCCGCAAATTTGTAACGGAAGCAGGATAGTAAGTCACTTATTTGCCTTTACCCCAAATATGTTAGAAACAAGCTATTATTCATGTATACATCCCAAAATGTGCCATTAGGTAAGAAAATCTTTGACAAAGTAGCTCTACTTGTATTTTAGCCGACGGTTAAGATGTTTTGTTCCTCTCTTCTATCTTGGACCAACAGAAAGAGAAAACTCACTTCATTTCCCAGGGTGCAACTGAAGAGTTTTTGAGGTCCGACACGTGTTTGTATTCTGGCAGGGGATAATTGGTTGAAAGTTCACAGTCAGCCCTACAGACGGGGGTGCTGCACACGGTCCACACCAGTCCCAGAAAAACCTAGAAAACACAAATATGTACAGTACATTCACAGATATTAGTCACATTATCAACGTCTGTAATTCACCATCACACACAAAATTGCCAAAATAGATAGTTGATAACTTTCTGAGCTCCTGCCTGCTCCTTGTATGTGACCTTTGCTGCATGTCTGATCCTGATGTCCTTTACTATCGAGAACCACATAAAAAGCTGAAAACTTTGAATAATCATATTGTTGGAAAAATATCTTCTCACACCAACCGCTTCTATGACTGAAATAGCTTTTGAAGCTTTGTGTATTGACGAATTTTGCAGTCCAAATTGTTCATGGAAGGTCATTTTCTAAAAGTCTTAGACAAAAACCTTGCAGGCTAACATTTTAATGAGTCCTGTTGGCCAAATCCCTGCAACTATCAGGACCTCTGACCTATCACTCAGCTGTATCCATCTCCTAATCCATGTACCCACTCTGGATCGTTGACACTACTTACCATGATCGTTGTGATGTCCATGCTTGAGGCTTAAGAGCAGAAGCAAATTCCTTGAAACTACTGTAGTGAAGCAGGAACGGTCCTTGTGTTATCTTGAATACACTCTGGTATCCTCTTACCCAGGTCTGTCAGTCAGTGTCTACCTTGTCTCAGATTCCCTTTGCTGTATTTATGCTGCAGTGGTGACGAAAGAGCATTTGCATCGAGGGAAAACACCGGAGGCATCCACACATGGACCGTAGCCAAAAATATATTGTCATCATCTACAATTTGATATTCATCTTTGACTACTTGACCGTGAATGTGTGTTTTGGCTGTTACATTTTCTCAATTGTGAGGTCCTACTTTAAGCATGAACCTAAATATGTTCCTAAAAATGTATGTGTGCTGTGTGTCTGATATTTTCCTGCTGCAACACTGCTATTTTCCATTTTTTGGAATCAATAAAAATCTATCTATCGATCGATCGATCGATAGATAGATAATACAAAGATTACCAGACAGACAGACTAAACAGAAATACATGGTATCAATTGAACAACTCTACGTCATTCTGCAACAAACCACAACACCCACAGGGAAACGTGAGAGGGACCTCTCCTGTCATCGAGGCGTGGCAGATCCTATAAATACTACTACCATGACTCAAGCCAAGGTTTTCTCTGAATTTCCTTGGGGAATCCTACACAAACGCCCACGGAGGAGGCTTTCCCAACTGGCGTGTGGCAACCAGTCTGCCGCCTACACCGTCTGACTACAATACGGTACCTGTTTCGTCTAGCCTATGCTTGTTCCCTTGCTTATAAGTGAGCTATGGAGGATCAATGCAGACAAAACTAATAAATAAGTAAAAAATAAATTTGTGCTAAGTGTACAAGGTTGGACAGTAAGTTATAAATATAGTATTTGGAGCCTCATGGTTTCAAGTTCACAAGAGACTGTCCTCCCCCAGAACAAAAAAGGCCCACACAAAGCGTGATTTATGCTTCTGCATAAAATCCACGCCCTGGCTACGTACGTAAGTATGTGGACACACCGGACCCTACACTGAAGCCTGACGTGCACCTCTTGAAAAATACCTCTAACACCATTAGATAATAGACAATAGGAGTTGAGTGCTATTTGCGTCCAGAGCTTAGCCCCGTCCAGGACCATTGTCATTAGTTTAAAGAAATGCAAACAACCCAGAGCTTTTTTTCCCTCCTATCCCAGAATGCATCTGTGGTGTAGCCAGACCACGCTCCACTGGCCGTGGAGTAAGGCCAGCAATGTGAGACTAATCATCAGGTACAGAACCGGCCAATATGGATGCAATTCCTGGATTTGATTGATAATGTCAGCTAACGACAACACAGACTAGCATAGCCAGACCCTCCTCTGCAGCGCTTTGGAGCAGGGTCTGGCAATGCTTTGGCATTTCATCCAGACGGTGTCGTCATTTTGTTTTTGTTATATTGTTATATTGTATTTGGGTATCCCTGGGGGAAGACCTTGGATGCTTTGTCGCTTTTGCATAATTAAAAGCAAACAGGTTGGCGTAGGGAGGAAGCATGAGAGGGCAGGAAAGCAGGAACAAAAGACGGCCACACAGCATGGAAAGTATATTCCACACTGTTGATTGTTGTGGTTTGTGTGGTTGGGTTCTCTCATCTATTTTCATGGACGTATACAGGGATTCCCTACACACACACACACACACACACACACACACACACACACACACACACACACACACACACACACACACACACACACACACACACACACACACACACACACACACACACACACACACACACGGAAAGCAGGCCACAACACGACCAGACACAGAAATGTTGTTTGGTCTTTGAGTCATGTGGTTTGGAACTTTCTCCACAGAAATAAAATCATTTAAATAAAAATTATTTAAAGAAATGTCAATGTTCCCTGCCAACATCAGTCACTAACACGTGTTACCTAGGAACCGAGGCACCCTGACATGACTCAGCTGGCATTCAAGGGATTGTTATATACCTTTTTATAGTTTTTATAAAATAGTTCATAGGGTTATCAATGGGTTATTAAGGCGAATACAGCTGTTACATTCGTCAATTAAGGGAAACATGGCCAGAATTTTACAATTACAGTTTTTCTCAGTTGTTTACATACAAATACTGGTACTTGAGACACAATGACCACAACATGTAACTCATACACCAACCCCCTGAACCAGTTCTGCTAGACTACAAGCACAATTCCTGCTTTACACTCAAATTGCAGTTCTAAAGCACACTCTTTTCAAACCACTACATACAAATGGATGGCCCCACTAGTTATTAATTGGGGGTGTGTGGGATTTCCCATGTTTCTGGTGTACATATCACTGCCTCTGCGAAATTAATTTTTATCCCCATAATTTAAAGCCCCAGTGTGTAAGAATTTCTCCCATCTAGCGGTGAAATTATATATGACAACCAGCTGAATTTCACTTTGTAGCCCCCCCCATTCCGAGTGCGTTATAACTCCTACGGTGGCTGAACCTGAAATTAGCGACAATCGTCCGTGAGAGTCCCTTCCAGTGTAATAATAGTTTGACGTTATTTTGGTACCATTTCATTGCTAACATCAGCTATCAGGTTCCCAAACATATGCAAGCTAATGTTAGTAAGTATCAGTGCTGTCGTTATTCTGTATATTGTACCAGATTAACAGTGTAAGGCGATGTTTACAGCGTAGGAGAGAAGCAACGGAGGTTTGTGTTTTTAATATATTTCTCTGAGCAGCATGAACAATGTCAATGAAACTGAAATGATCTCTTAGTGTCTCCATCGTTTCCACACAGCTGTTCTAGTAGCTAGTCTGTGTTACAGATCCATGACGTGAGTTGTCTGCCAGGGAAATCACGGCACATATGATTACGTTTATGTTACAAGGTAGACAATCCTTTTTCATCATTGACGCAAGGAAAAGTTTCCTAGACGTCGTTCTAGCGTTATGAACAACCATGCTATAGTTAGCCAAGCAAGTAGCAACTATAAAACCTTTACACAAATAGGCAGAATTACCTGTTGAGAAGAAAGCAGCAACTTCGGCGTCCCTTTTAAAATCCTTGCTCCTCATCAGCTCTTTCCATCTTGGAAAAGCCACAACAATATTAACTTTGGTCGTGTTGCTTTGCCTGTCACGTTGTCATTTTAATTACAGTTAGTTACATGTCCTCGATAATAGACGCAACAGGCTTTTAAATCTGCCGGCAGTGAGTCACAAGTAATCTTCTCCCCCTCCCTCCCTGGAATACGTCACAGTCATAGACAGTTAAAGAAAACAGTCGGTCACAGTCAGTGCCACTGAGTGAAAAGCGTGAAATGCGGAGCAGTATAGGCTGCATGTCCCTTATGGGTTACCGTATTTCAAGATGGCGCATGGCTGTGGAGCGTCTACCCCAGTTCATGTAAACGCAAATGTAAAATTTGAAGCCAATAGGAATACTTGGAATTGATGGTTGCGGTCAACTTTTATAAAAAAGGACAAGTTTGTGAAGGGCAATATAGATTTTGATAATAAACAACTAAACATGTTACACGCTGGGGCTTTAATGGAAAAAAATCGTGGTTAAAAAACACCCGAGGAACGAAAGAGCATTTCCTGCCTCTCTCCAGCTTGAAAGTGCTGCGTTTATATGTTGACACAACTGATGGTAGGCCCGAATCTTTTTAATCCAATTTAGAACTACAGTGTCATTGTATAATCATTCCATAATTATGAATCCATAAATCAAGTTACGCAGGATAAAAAGTCTGGAAATCACCAACTTCATTAGGGTATAGGTCTAGACCACACTCTATAATTTACAAAGACCCAACAATTCTAGTAATTCCCCCAAGAGCAAGCATTTAGTGTGACAGTGGTGAGGAAAAACTCCCTTTTAGGGAGAAACCTGGGACAGACCCAGGCTCTTGGTAGGTCTTGGTCTGACGGTGCCAGTTGGGGGTGTGATGAACAGTGGCAATAATAGTCATAATAAATATAATGGAACTATGATTAGAAATAGTAGTCGTAGAAGTTCATGGCGTAGCTGCATTACTTCCTGCAATGCAGTATGTGTAAGGGTGTGCTGTCTGTTTAACAAGATGTCTTCACACTTAGACAACCAGTTACCTAATACTAACCACTTTTCTTATGAAGCTTGTTATCAGAACTATGTGGCACAGCAGGAAGCTCTAATATTACTTTGGAGATTGAAATCACAGCAAAGCTAGCAAACTGCTAAGGCATAGACTCTTTTAAAGAAGTGGACATAGCAGGACGTAGCAGGACGTAGCAGGGTGTAGCAGGGCGCGGAGCAGGACCACGGGAACAGCTGCAACCATGATTTAGGTGCCACCCTAATCCAAGGAAAACTGCTGGGCTGGACTCCAGGGGAATAAACTCCCCAGAGCTAAGTTAGTAACAAGCATTTCTGGGACATGGATGCACACAGAAGGGAAGAAAGAGGAGAGAAAGGCTCAGTGTGTCAAAAGAAGGAAGTCCCCCGGCTTCTTAGTTCTTGTCAGAACACGTGCTGCAGCATTCTCGATCAGTTGGAGAGTCTTAAGGGACTTAGTTGAGCAACCTGATAGTACGGAATTACAATAGTCCAGCCTGGAAGTAACAAATGCATTCTCAAATTTGTCAACCACACTTTCTTGCTTGAGTCATAATGTGGTCATAACCACAGATTGATGATACCTGATGCAAGTCTCCTGTCTCTTCTTTGATCATCTGTGATGTCTTAGTTCCTACAGCATGTAGAGGCTGACAGTATGGGATTACTACAAAATCAAAAGTTATTATCAAACCTGCCTCAACATGCCTCGAGGAGCTGAGACTACCACCACACTGTATGTAAACTTGGAAGATAATATATGTATAAAGATACCGAATGCAGTCACATATCGGCCAAAAATCAGCACTGTTAAACCTGAAAGGATAATTTGTACCATACATTTTGCTTCACAAACTTCATGTCACTGCTTGCCACATACACACACATACACACACATAGGTCAAACAATTTGGCAAAGCAAATTCAATTACTTCCTGCAATGCAGTATGTGTAAGGGTGTGCTGTCTGTTTAACAAGATGTCTTCACACTTAGACAACCAGTTACCTAATACTAACCACTTTTCTTATGAAGCTTGTTATCAGAACTATGTGGCACAGCAGGAAGCTCTAATATTACTTTGGAGATTGAAATCACAGCAAAGCTAGCAAACTGCTAAGGCATAGACTCTTTTAAAGAAGTGGACATAGCTTCTGCCATAAAGGGTGATCATCCAGAGTCCAGTCACGACTTGCCCTTTTCCACCTGAAACTTCAAGTAATAGCAACATCAGAATGCATGCACTTGTGTAACAACTGTAAACTAAAGAACAACGGTTGATCTGATATATATGGTCGTTCAATAAAATGCATACCCGGCAGTATCAGGCGAGGTATATTGAGGGTTGTCTCAATCGGCTGGGGTAGCAGACACCTGTAGGGAACAAATAAAGACATAGTAAGATAGTTTGTGTATCCTTAAAGTAAACATAGGCATAGTTTCCTCATGGTTTCCTCAACCACACATTTGTTGTCAAATCAGACAAGGTGATGTATGATCGACTACCAACTTTGCTCAATGGTGTTTTAAGCCCCCAACGTCGCCTTCCAGGCAGCTAATCCTAACTTTAACCCTAAACAATAACCATTGCCGCACTGTCTGGAAGGTGACGTTGGGGGCTTTAAACACCAAACACGACCAACTTTGCTGGTCAGTTAGTGCAATCACCGTGGTGCATTGGTAAAAGTGCTCTGGAGGGAGAGGAAGGTTTGTCTTCAATGAGTTTTATTGCCAAATACTGTATTTCTTAATATCTTACACAGTGCTGGCAAATAACATGTTAAACACCATTAGAGCTAATAGAGGCTAACAGAGGTAAATAGTAGGTGGGACTAGGCAGACGATAAATCAGGATACAAACTAAAGTACTTAAGCAATATAAACTGAGGCACAACATGTAAGGATATGAGATCTTCTTTACATTTCAATCAGGAGAGACTTATTTGCAGATATGCAAATGTTTTATTGTATCCCGCAGAAACATATAAGGTGTACAGAGTATTGGAGATTGGACTCCATCATTATAATACATTTTACAACCCCAAATCAGAAAAAGTTGGGACAGTATGAAAAACACAAATAAAAAAAGAAAGTAGTGATTTCTAAATGTACTTTGACTTGTATTCCATTGCAGACAATGTGAACACAAAATATTTCATGTTTTGTCTGGTCAACTTAATTTCATTTGTAAATATACATCCTTTCCTGTCATTCAGACCTGCAACACATTCCAAAAAACAGGAGCAATTTAGGGCTAGTAATCAGGTAAATTGGTTAAATAATGATGTGATTTGAAACGGGTGATGTCAACAGGTCATTGTAATTATGATTTGGTACAAAAGCAGCATCCAAGAAAGGTCTAGTCCTTTAGGAGCAAAGGTGGGCCGAGGATCGCCAGTTTGCCAACAAATACGTGAGAAAATTATTGAAATGTTTAAAAACAATGTTCCTCAAAGAAAGATAGGAAGACATTTGCTTATTTCACCTTCAACAGTGCATAACATAATTAAAAGATTCAAGGAATGAGGAGGAATTTCAGTGCGTAAAGGACAAGGGCGCAAGCCTAAGCTGAACAACCGTGATCTCCGATCCCTCAGGCAGCACTGCATCAAGAATCGTCATTCATCTATAAGCGATATCACCACATGGGCTCAGGACTACTTTGGCAAACCTTTGTCAAGTATCACAATACGTAGTTACAGCCACCAATGCCAGTTAAAACTGTACTGTGCCAAAAAGAAGCCCTATGTTAACAGTGTCCAGAAGCGCCGTCGACTTCTCTGGGCTCGGAGGCATCTGGGATGGACCATCACACAGTGGAAACGTGTACTGTGGTCAGATGAATCAGTATTTCAGGTATTTTTTGGGAGAAATGGACGCCGTGTGCTCCGGACCAAAGAAGAAAAGGATCATCCAGACTGTTACCAGCAACAAGTCCAAAAGCCAGGGTCTGTCATGGTATGGGGTTGTGTCAGTGCCCTTGGCAAAGGTAACTTGCACTTCCGTGATGGCACCATTAATGCTGAAAAGTACATAGAGATTTTGGAGCACAATATGCTGCCTTCAAGAAGACATCTTTTCCAGGGACGTTCATGCATATTTCAACAAGATAATGCAAAACCACATTCTGCACACATTACAAAGTCCTGGCTGCGGAGGAAGAGGATACGGGTACTTGACTGGCCTGCCTGCAGTCCCGACCTGTCTCCAATAGAGAATGTGTGGTGCATTTTGAAGCGCAAAATGCGACAACAAAGACCCCGTACTGTTGCCCACCTTAAGACTTGTTTGCAGCAAGAATGGGACGAAATTACACCTGAAACACTTCATCACTTGGTGTCTTCAGTCCCTAAACGTCTTTTAAGTGTTGTGAAAAGGAATGGCAACATTACAAAGTGGTAAATGCTTTACTGTTCCAACTTTTTTTGAAATGTGTTGCAAGAACCAAAATAGGAATTTTGTTTTTTTGAAACAAAAGCAATAAAAATCATGAGGAACACATTAGATTATGTGCTGTTGTATTGTCTGCAATGAAATACAAGTCAAAGTACATTTAGAAATCACTACTTAAATTTTTTATTTGTGTTTTCCATACTGTCCCAACTTTTTCTGATTTGGGGTTGTATATAGGGGTGGGGAACCATGGTATAACCCCCCGATGGAATCCAGACACCGGTGGTGGTGGAGAAGGGCCTGAAGACCAGACCGAAGGAGGCACCGAAGCGACAGCCGGAAAACCACTATGACGGGAGGTGGAAGGGGAGGAGGAGGGACGAACGCCTTGCCTGCAATGACAGCTGATAGGGACACAGGGAGAGAGAAGCAGATTTAAAGCAGATGTTGTACGCTGTGATTGGCCTATGGAATCCGTGGCCGATTCTGATTGGCTTATCAGGAAGGTGAACGCCTCCAGCGCTGATTCGATTTAGGGAGAGAACTGATTAAGTGTTAGATCTTCCTGAAATAATTTACGCTGAGCTTCATTTGTCTTTATGTGTGTAAGTGTGACACTTAAAAGTTAAAAAGTGTTGAAAAATCCGACCGCATCTGGCAAAACACACTTGAAAGTTAAATTAGGTGTACTTTTGTGAATTATCATGTGCCTAAGCCAATATCGTGGCACAGTTATGACCATAGACTTGACAGGGGAGCATTTTTGCTGCCAATGCGGGGAAAACAAAGTTACCCATCGTTATACAATGGCCACTAACACCATTCACTCTTTTCTCAGTTAAGACCATAGGGCTGTGGGAAAAGGCTGTGGGAACATAGGGCTGTGGGAACATAGAGCTGTGGGACCATTGGGCTGTGGGAACAGGCTGTGGGACCATTGGGATGTGGGACCATTGGGCTGACCCCGTAAAAACATAGGCTAAATATGTCCGAGCTAACCTTTTGAATCTCAGCCTCATTGATAACTTATCATTGATAAGTGACATTTTAAAATCACACATCCATGTTAAAGTTTTCTATACAGCTTGCTAAACATCAGTTTAGACATTATCTTGTATAAACATATTTGCTCATGCAAACTATGAATATGAATAAAGTGACGTTACTGAGGAGAAAAATAAGATTTATGTTACCGTCTAATTTGTAGATGCATACACGGTTGCAGCAGATGGCATGTCCTCCAAAGTGCGTCCTCCGATATGTTACGAAATGAGTCCACCTCTGAATAAACGGCCAATTTCCCACAAATACCGTAGTGTGCTGCAATTTAAAACATCAGCATACTGTTATGGCTCTCTATGTGCTCTCTCTTCAAACGGACTACCCCACAATGCATTGCTAACTACAGTACAAATCTGTATTACATAAATATAGTACATTAGTGTTGAAAGTTGGCTGTAAATTAACAGCAATTGCTTACAGTGTGCAGGAAGGAACCCACTTCTAGTGGCTTCATAAGTGATGATTAGAGGGATTAATTTTGCATTAGTCTATACAATGACTTTTTGCATTTGTTATTTTGTTATAGGTTTTGTTATCTGAAAAAAATGAAAGAATCAGTTCACTGGAAACTCTAAATGCTCTGACCACCAACCAGACGGCCGACCGTCGGCAGTAAAGCCAGTCGGACTGATCAGTCTCCCAGAGTTGGTCCAAAGTTCCTCAGAACACACCGAAGAGACGCCGACTTGAGCGTATGTTCTGCGTGGGCAAGAGACGTAATACGTCTCCATAACAGCAGGCAGCGCTAATCTGGATTGTCGCCCCAAAAAAATTTAAACCGGCAGCTGATTGGACCAACACGTCACATGGGTCTGGCTGCTCCCGAATTTCAAAATGATGGCTCGTTCAGAATACAATCTCATATTTTACGAAGATAGATCACCGAAACATGTTCCTGAAAACATTTTAAGGAGAAATAGGCCGTGCAGTTGCTGAATCTGTCTTCATCTCAGATCAACAAAGGTCAGTTTAAAAGATTTCCATCAGATTTTGAGAGGCTGTTCGTCACGCTCATCCCGCTCGTCATTTCCTGGTTAGCTCTCCACCAATCAGATTGGTCATTGAGTCCGACTGCCCGCCCTCCGATTCAACAAGTCAAATCGTCCCAAATAAAGGCCGACGGCTCCTCCGACTGACAACGGCACGGAACACACCGACCAGACTCGAGTCACCGACCTCGCCAGACTGTCAGACGGATGATTATCAGGTTGGTGGGTCAGCGGCTTTATGGAATGCATTTATTTTTGATTGATTTGAACAGTTATCACAACAATGCAAACATTACTACAAGTGTGGTTGCAGTATTTTGAGTTACATACACATAATATCCAGTTTATATAAGTTCATGCTTTTCTGCCTCATCTACTGAATCACACTTAACACTTGCATACGGTATTCACACACACACTGCACAACCACGCAACGCCCCCCCCCCCCCCCCCACGCATCTCCTTATTACATTACACTGCATCCTTCCCCAAGTTTCGGTTTACTCCATTGCTGTCAGTTTCTGCTCAGCATCTCCTCTTTTCTGCAGGGATGCTACGTGAATAGAGCTTATCCAGTATCAACAGGGTATGATGCAATATTTAATTAAGTATCATTGTATTCTAAAAGGAAGAGGCGTTCTACAGCGTTTATTGGTGTTGCATCAGAGCTTTTTGTACCAGTCTATGCAATGCCAGTTCTGACTAAATGCTTAAAACCAGCTTGAAGAAAAAGATGAAAGTTACACGTCTGATGAGGAAACTCTGCATCTAAATTTAACCTGCCTTATACGTGTAACCTCGCCGGTCCAGGTTTCTACATGCTTTGCGTCTGCTGACTCACAAACTCTACTGTGGTTAAGCTTGCTGTTCGGTGTGGGTGGTGTGAATGATTTGTGAGTGTGTGTGTGTGTGTGTGTGTATGTGTGTGTGTGTGTGTGTGTGTGTACCTGTATGTGTGTGTGTGTGTGTGTGTATGTGCGTATGTGTGTGTGTGTGTGTGTGTGTGTGTGTACCTGTATGTGTGTGTGCGTGTGTGTGTGTGTGTGTGTGTGTGCGTATGTGTGTGCGTGTGTGTGTGTGTGTGTGTGTGTGCATGTGTATGCGTGTGTGCGTACGTGTGTGTGTGTAATGAGGGGGAAGTTGTAGTGTATTTACACATAAAAAACTATTAATACTCTCATAGGTCATTATTCTATGTATTTCATTCATTTCATGCCAAAGCCAGCTAGAAAGCCAGAATACTATGAGTGACTCTTGCAGTAATAGGACACTGGGCCCCTCAGACGAAATGGTGTCCAGATGTGTAGATAGAGATAAACCTGTAGGAATGTTTAAAAGATAACAAATAGCCTAAGGGAGGAATTCGATCCCTAACATGTAATTTACATCTAACCATGCTTGGGGGTAGAATGGGGTCCTTTAAGTAGGGGAACAAAGAAGAAGAGCTTCAGACTGCGCTTTTGGCTGCGTTGGTCTCCATGCTTTGCATGTTAGACGCTGGAATCATCTTTGAAATAAATCTTGATATTACTCAAGCAGTGTCTGCGACTTCTTCATTCACACCTCATCTACAACAATACACCTGATACGACAAATTGGCGACGAGGATGGGATGTGATGCGGTCACAAAAGTACCTTGCGGATGTTGCGGTGTTGATGTTTGTGTGGGTGAACGGTCGTACTAAATTTATTGCGTTGACAAACAACAATGCAAAAAGGGGGTCTGAGTGTGTATGAGTGTGTAACTATGAAAAGATAAGAAAAGAAATGTGGAAATCTGGTTTTAGTCGTGTATTCGCTATGAATCCCCGGTGTGGTGTCTTTTTGAGTCGTTTGGTGACTTATTAAGTCGGCTGTTGATGTTTTTATGTCACAGTATCAGAAAACTTCTAGAAATATGAAAAGGAAAATGAGGGCGACTGCATATGTTAGGATGGTATGCCTAAATTTAGAATGATTTAACTAGCTGTGTATCCGGTCTAAACCCCGTGTGGTAACCTTATTTAGGTTGGCTTTGAATGTGGCCAATTAATTTCAATTGCTGAACCCGTGCAGGGTTGACGAATTCTGTAGTGTGGGGATTGGTTGAAAGGCCGCTTTCGAGTAACAGAAAACTTGTAGAGTCACGTTTCTTTCCACGTTTCAAATGAGGAAAGAATTTATGAAGTTTATGTGGGCAGCTGCGTGCCTTTAGATGGGTGTGCCTAAATTAAGTAAGAGATCCGATTGTTAAATGTTGTTTGTGCTTCTGGCTTTGTCTTTGCTGTGGGCCAGATGTGTCTCTATGTGTGTGTGCTGTGTTTTCGTGTGTGTGTAAGGAGCGCTCATGTGTGCATCTGTGGGGGTGTGAAAGAAAGAAAAAGAGCTGTGTATGTGCTTATCTGTTCTTGGTGGAGAGTTAGTTTGGTCAGTTAGGTAGATGTTGTGTTTAGGAAACTTAGGTGCTTTGAGGGGTGCTTATGAAGCTGTTAAGATAGGAGATTAAGAGAGATCTGTGGTGTGGAGGTCTGTTCAGATCAGCGTTGCTTTGTCTTCTGAACTGCGCATGTCTCGGAATGTTAGGAATTTGAGCTGCCACAGAAGTTTGAAGCCACTCCTTGCCAGCTCTGAACTGTATGAAGGAAGGAGAGGAGTATATCTGTGCGAGAGTTCTTTAGGAGGAGAAAATACAAGATCATAAAACCTAGAGAGATGACACTAGAGTTTACTTGGTGCTTACTTTATGTAAGTATAGGAAATTGGGAGAACGGTTGAGAATAGGAGGACTGGATAGAGAAGAGGGTGAGAGAAGAGTGAAGGAGTAACCAGAAAGAAAGCCTAGATAGAGAAGATAATGTGTGGGTGTACTCACGTCTGTGTGACCAAAGTACAGTTAGAGAAGAGAGAGAGGAGAAATCTCGGGGGCAAGACAGGAGAGAAAGAGATTTGAGGAAGGAAGTGAAGAAAGTGATGAAAAGAAAGAGAGAAGAAGGTGAAAGGTGAATGATGAACAGTTGATGACATGTGTGATTTCCCGGGAGCCCCAAAAGACAGTGACTGATCATCCTGAAAATAAGAAGATTTTCAGCCTTATACCTCAATTGAAAGAGAGAGAGAGAGAGAGGGCTGTTGACTGGTCTCTGGGGTAACATCACATGTGCCATTCTAAAAAGTTGAACTATTAATTTGGTTGTTGAGACATTTATAATGATTGGAGGCTATGAGGAATAAAACAATTAAAAATATGATGATTATGTGGAGTTTGCTGAGGTTCTTTATAGCTATATAGGTTCACGTCATTGTGAGAGAAAATAAGAGATATTTGTGAAAATAGAATAAGCAGGAAATTAAGAATTCTGAGGGGAAATCAAACTGATCTGGTTTGAATGTTATTTTAGAAACTATTAAGAAGAAGAAGCAAATGATGGTTAATTAATGAATAAGGTTATAAGTTCAGTTGAAATGATTAGCTATTTAAATACATAGTTGATAGAACTGCTGTGATTGTCAGTTCCAAAAGAATATGAAGACGTCCTATGAGGTTATAATGGGGTGTTGAAAGGAGGAGAATACTAGTTGATGATTATCTAGTGCATTGACAGATTAGTACAGAGGGATTAGTGGTATAGATTATACTAAATTACTATATGAGGTTAATATTATAGCAGGATGGCTGAGTAATACATTTTTGATTACTTTGAAGTTGAGGAGTTTCCTCATCTGAGGTGGTACGATTACCACTTAATGACAATTTGGGGGAAAAAGAGAGAGAAATGTGGTTTAATAATAACATTGAAGCTAATAATAATAAAGAGAAGCTACATAGCTTAGTTTAAGAAAAACAGTTTAAGCTGACAATAATAATAATTCATAACTAGAAATTAGTGAAGCTAAACTGGATGAATAGCTTAAATCCTTTAGAAGAAGCTGAAGTAGTGAATATAGTGAAGGGACAGGAGTTTCATTAAAGAGTTGGATAAAACTACTGAAGTATAAAAGATGGGGAATGTTTAGAGGTTTTTGGAAAGCTGAAGCTAAACTGAATTGTTGGCTAGGGAAGTTCAATGATGTCAAATGAGTTAGAAAATTGTGAGATCTGAATTATTGTTCTAAAATGAGATTATGAATAAGTATGGAAGAATTACAACTGATGTGAGAAACAATACATAGATGAAAATGCAGAATTATGAGATGCATTTTAGGAAGCTGAATTGCATTACCTTAACAAACTAAGAGCAGATATATACTCTAGAAGAATTGAAAGCAACTGTAATGTAAATGTCAAGTAAATAAATTGACTTGAAAGGCTGAAAGTAAGAATTATTAGAATTATTATCAGACATATCCATTATATACAACAATCAGATTATGAAGATAATATAGCTAGAGGAGAAGAGAAAATGAAAAGAGGCGAAAGCAATAGGAAAACTATATTTTACACAGGGATTCAGCAAAAAGACAGTTATATGAGAACATGTATTCTCAGCTTCTAGTGATCAGCCAGTAGGGCAATCACTGCATTATAGATGAAAGATGATTAAACAGTAGGAGAGGATCAAGTGAACTAAAATAAGTATGATTTAAAATGAAATTAATGCTTCTTGCGAGAGTGTGTTTGTGTTTATTTAAGTGCCTCGATGGATGTCAGAGCGAGACCATCCCACTTCCAACAAGCTGGTGACAAACTGCTGGACAGAAGAGATGCAGAGAAGATGCAGGACCGGTGATAAGCTGAATGATAACCAAGAGGGTTTTCAGGACAAAATCAGAGCCAGGAAGTGCTTTGGGGACACAGTCGCAGAACTGAAGGAGGAGAAGTTCAGCCTGACGATGTCTGAACTCAGAAGATACTGACATTAAGAAAGCAGTGGATGAACGACCAGCAGAAGGATCATGGAAGAAGAAGAGAAGTGGAAAGACAGCTCTAAACTCATCGACGCAGACCGGATGAGGAGGAAGGACAAGCAGGTACTGCGCTTGAACAGTACTCATTTTTGAAAATATACATACTCTAAAGAAGTGATTACTTTTACTTTAAGAATAAGAACACGCCTGTGTGATGACAACTATAGGATTAGGGCGAATAGATGCTTTAGATTGGAGGAAAATTACAGTCAAAGTTCATTTCATTGTTCTATTAGTACACCAACAACGTAGATAACTTTTGAATATTCAGTGCTGATTAGATGATTTAGTGGGAAGTGATTTCATATAGACATTGAGATTTAATAAATATGGAGTTCTGATGAGTAAATAAATTGAGGGTGACTATTAAAGGAAATAGCTTGACAAAAAGGATAGGGTGTATCATAGAGTTCCAAGCTATTAGAGAAATAAACAAATCCACAATAATGACATCAAGATTTCAAACTAAAGCAAGAACAGTGGGAGACAATTTTACTCTTTGATATAATTTTTGCCTGTACTGAGGTGCTGTTTTGGTTTTCGAGACTTTATGAAGTCTCGTAGGGGAGGAGTTTGGAATAGAAATATTACATTACAATAGAAATATTACTTTTAGGAATATGGAGGAATAGGTAAAATAGGAAGATTATTTTTCTTTCTTTTTGGTTTATGTGATTTTGTTGAGTTGTTTTACAAAAGATACTGGCAGGTGTTTTCCTCTCTTCCAGTGTATAAGGGGGGTAGGAGCAGAGAGATGCTTGATTAAGGACAATAAAGACAGGACTGGAGGATTCTGAACGAGGACACATTGAGGAGATGTTCAGAACCAGACATCATCAAATGCTGCTGAGAAGCTACAGAGGAACCGACAACTGACTTGTCTTATGTTTGGATATATGTTGGCATTGAAAAAGATTTCATGTTGTGTTTATGTTAATTGTATGAAGAATGATGTATTCTGTTATGTGATGAATGTATGGAGATGACCTCAGGTTTTCTTTTGTTTTTGACGTTTTAGGGACAGAAGGTCTAGGAAGGGTAAGGTCCTTTTCAGAGTCCGATGGGTCGACCAGCTTCTGAATTGGACGATTTTTTGATTTTATTTATGTCTTGGGGTTTTCACATATATTAACTCAAATACTACTCACATCTCTAATTAATCTTTCACATATATTCATTCAAATATCTCTAGTTAATTCTAATTAATTTACATGTATTTGCTCAAACCATAGCTTTAAATGAATTGATAAAGTTTTACTTTGATTGATCTGGAGTACCATGAGTTGGTGACCGCTTGGGCAGAGGGTCGTGAAGTTCTTTTCCCGTCTTGAGGGTTTGAAGATCATTTAGAAAGATAAGCTGCTCGATGGGTTTTTTGACTTCACACTTCAGAACAGTGAATGTTGTTAGAAAACACACTTTATGATACAATTATTTTTAGTGAAATATGTTCTGTTTTTTCGGGATTAGTCACCCCGAAAGGGAGGAATATGTAGTGTCTTTACACATAAAAACTATTAATACTCTCATAGGTCATTATTATATGTATTTCATTCATTTCATGCCAAAGCCAGCTAGAAAGCCAGAATACTATGAGTGACTCTTGTAATAACAGGATACTGGGCCCCTCAGACGAAATGGTGTCCAGATGTGTAGATAGGGATAAACCTGTAGGAATGTTTAAAAGATAACAAATAGCCTAAGGGATGAATTCGACCCCTAACCTGTGGTTTACATCTAACCACCTGGGGGGTAGAATGAGGTCCTTTAAGTAGGGGAACAAAGGGACAGAGCTTCAGACCACGATTGGCAAGATGGGGTCTCCGAGCTCTGCAGGGCTTGTATTTAAGATGCTATATAATAAATCCTATTAATATTCAAATGGCATCTGCGATTATGTCTTCATTCACTCATCTTCATCATTATCAACATCCACAACGCTACACCTGATACGACAAAGTGCCGTCCCAGCAAGTAATATTTCAGCTTCTCCAGGGCCCACTTGATTGCAAGACATTCTTTCTTCACTGTAGAATATCTTTGTTCTCGTGGCAACAGCTTCCAGCAGATGTACAAGATTGGGTGTTCCTCACCTTCTTGCAGCTGTGATAGGACAGCACCGATCCCAGTTTCAGATGCATCGGTCTGTACCACCAGTGGTTTGGAGAAGTCCGGGGTCACCACTACGGGTCCAGAACACAGTGCCCCTTTTAGGTCCTGACAGGCTTTCTCAGTCTCCTCGGTCCACACCACCTGGTTGGGCCGGCAGCTCCTGGTGAGATCTGTTAGGGGCCCGGCTAGAGAAGCAAAGTGGGGAATGAATCTACGATAGTAGCTGGTCAAACCCACAAACGTGCGTACCTGCTTCTTTGTGAGGGGGCGGGGCCAGTCTCGAATCGCCTCCACTTTCTTCACGTGAGGTTTGACACCCCCCCCCTCCCGATTGTGTAACCAAGGTACTCATGGGCGTAAATCCCAGGGGGGTCGGGGGGCTCAGGACCCCCCCCTATCTAAGGGTTGTCCCGCCCTAGAAATATCATTAAAACAATGGTGTGTATTGTAAATAAAATGATGATGTATACTTAAAATATCTGTGTAAGTAGTAAAACAATACAAACCCCAAAAAATGCGTTTTTAGTTTAGAAACATTTTGAGTCCCCCCTCCCTTGCCTCACAGTGGTTTGGTCCACTGCCTGCTGTAGTTAGGATCTGCACTCAACTCACAGTCACTCGGGTAGGAACAGGAATGTAGTAAGTAGGCGGTTCAAGGCGATTCTATTCACATTAAATATCAGATGAAGTTTTTCTTTTCGCAAATAGAAATGATGCTGAGTAATTAATGAATTAGTCATGACAAAAACGTTTGCTATGTTAGTGTAATATAATGTAACATTGCCTAGCTTGTTGGATATAAATGCACCCACTACAACTAACGTTACCACGGCGATAAGCCTAACGTTATGTGTATGAACTGATATTAGGGTTACTATTGAAGATCTACAGTTGTGTTTTGCTCAATATGATGTTAAGTGGCTGATCAGTTAAATATATATCCTCTGTCCCAGACTAAACCTAATATTTATGTGGAGGACGCAAGATAATTTTATAATTATAACCCCACTAACACAAAACGTTTACGGAACGTTAGGGAATGTTAGTTTTTGGTTCTCTAAAGTACGGTGGCTGATAGGGGCAAACGCCCTGCAACTTCAGAAAACACAAGCAAATAGACAAAACACAAGCAAATTAAGAAAACAACTTCATTAATTTGTCAACACATGTGCAGCATTCAGCAAACACGCTGCATATACACACAACACAAGCAAATACATAAACACGCTGCATATACACACAACACAAGCTAATACACAAACGCACTGCATATACACACAACACAAGCTAATACACAAACGCACTGCGAATAAAAAACGATGCAAAAAGAAAAGCACACAAATGGCGAAAACAAATGCAACAAAAAAACGCTGCATCCAGATTCCACAACAGAAGTTGGCCAGGCCTCTGCAGCGCGTTTATGTATTTGCTTGTGTTGTGTGTATATGCAGCGCGTTTGTGTATTAGCTTGTGTTGTGTGTATATGCAGCGCGTTTGTGTATTTGCTTGTGTTGTGTGTATATGCAGCGCGTTTGTGTATTAGCTTGTGTTGTGTGTATATGCAGCGCGTTTGTGTATTTGCTTGTGTTGTGTGTATATGCAGCGTGTTTATGTATTAGCTTGTGTTGTGTGTATATGCAGCGCGTTTGTGTATTAGCTTGTGTTGTGTGTATATGCAGCGTGTTTATGTATTAGCTTGTGTTGTGTGTATATGCAGCGCGTTTGTGTATTAGCTTGTGTTGTGTGTATATGCAGCGTGTTTATGTATTAGCTTGTGTTGTGTGTATATGCAGCGCGTTTGTGTATTAGCTTGTGTTGTGTGTATATGCAGCGTGTTTATGTATTTGCTTGTGTTGTGTGTATATGCAGCGCGTTTGTGTATTTGCTTGTGTTGTGTGTATATGCAGCGCGTTTGTGTATTAGCTTGTGTTGTGTGTATATGCAGCGTGTTTATGTATTAGCTTGTGTTGTGTGTATATGCAGCGCGTTTGTGTATTTGCTTGTGTTGTGTGTATATGCAGCGTGTTTATGTATTTGCTTGTGTTGTGTGTATATGCAGCGCGTTTATGTATTTGCTTGTGTTGTGTGTATATGCAGCGCGTTTGTGTATTAGCTTGTGTTGTGTGTATATGCAGCGTGTTTATGTATTAGCTTGTGTTGTGTGTATATGCAGCGCGTTTGTGTATTAGCTTGTGTTGTGTGTATATGCAGCGTGTTTATGTATTTGCTTGTGTTGTGTGTATATGCAGCGCGTTTGTGTATTTGCTTGTGTTGTGTGTATATGCAGCGTGTTTATGTATTAGCTTGTGTTGTGTGTATATGCAGCGCGTTTGTGTATTAGCTTGTGTTGTGTGTATATGCAGCGTGTTTATGTATTAGCTTGTGTTGTGTGTATATGCAGCGCGTTTGTGTATTAGCTTGTGTTGTGTGTATATGCAGCGTGTTTATGTATTAGCTTGTGTTGTGTGTATATGCAGCGCGTTTGTGTATTAGCTTGTGTTGTGTGTATATGCAGCGTGTTTATGTATTTGCTTGTGTTGTGTGTATATGCAGCGCGTTTGTGTATTTGCTTGTGTTGTGTGTATATGCAGCGCGTTTGTGTATTAGCTTGTGTTGTGTGTATATGCAGCGTGTTTATGTATTAGCTTGTGTTGTGTGTATATGCAGCGCGTTTGTGTATTTGCTTGTGTTGTGTGTATATGCAGCGTGTTTATGTATTTGCTTGTGTTGTGTGTATATGCAGCGCGTTTATGTATTTGCTTGTGTTGTGTGTATATGCAGCGCGTTTGTGTATTAGCTTGTGTTGTGTGTATATGCAGCGTGTTTATGTATTAGCTTGTGTTGTGTGTATATGCAGCGCGTTTGTGTATTAGCTTGTGTTGTGTGTATATGCAGCGTGTTTATGTATTAGCTTGTGTTGTGTGTATATGCAGCGCGTTTGTGTATTAGCTTGTGTTGTGTGTATATGCAGCGTGTTTGTGTATTAGCTTGTGTTGTGTGTATATGCAGCGTGTTTATGTATTAGCTTGTGTTGTGTGTATATGCAGCGCGTTTGTGTATTAGCTTGTGTTGTGTGTATATGCAGCGTGTTTATGTATTTGCTTGTGTTGTGTGTATATGCAGCGCGTTTGTGTATTTGCTTGTGTTGTGTGTATATGCAGCGCGTTTGTGTATTTGCTTGTGTTGTGTGTATATGCAGTGCGTTTGTGTATTAGCTTGTGTTGTGTGTATATGCAGCGTGTTTATGTATTAGCTTGTGTTGTGTGTATATGCAGCGTGTTTATGTATTAGCTTGTGTTGTGTGTATATGCAGCGCGTTTGTGTATTAGCTTGTGTTGTGTGTATATGCAGCGTGTTTATGTATTTGCTTGTGTTGTGTGTATATGCAGCGCGTTTGTGTATTTGCTTGTGTTGTGTGTATATGCAGCGCGTTTGTGTATTAGCTTGTGTTGTGTGTATATGCAGCGTGTTTATGTATTAGCTTGTGTTGTGTGTATATGCAGCGCGTTTGTGTATTTGCTTGTGTTGTGTGTATATGCAGCGTGTTTATGTATTTGCTTGTGTTGTGTGTATATGCAGCGCGTTTATGTATTTGCTTGTGTTGTGTGTATATGCAGCGCGTTTGTGTATTAGCTTGTGTTGTGTGTATATGCAGCGTGTTTATGTATTAGCTTGTGTTGTGTGTATATGCAGCGCGTTTGTGTATTAGCTTGTGTTGTGTGTATATGCAGCGTGTTTATGTATTAGCTTGTGTTGTGTGTATATGCAGCGCGTTTGTGTATTAGCTTGTGTTGTGTGTATATGCAGCGTGTTTGTGTATTAGCTTGTGTTGTGTGTATATGCAGCGTGTTTATGTATTAGCTTGTGTTGTGTGTATATGCAGCGCGTTTGTGTATTAGCTTGTGTTGTGTGTATATGCAGCGTGTTTATGTATTAGCTTGTGTTGTGTGTATATGCAGCGTGTTTATGTATTAGCTTGTGTTGTGTGTATATGCAGCGCGTTTGTGTATTTGCTTGTGTTGTGTGTATATGCAGTGCGTTTATGTATTTGCTTGTGTTGTGTGTATATGCAGCGCGTTTGCTGAATGCTGCACATGTGTTGTCAAATTAATGAAGTTGTTTTCTATAATTTGCTTGTGTTTTGTCTATTTGCATGTGTTTTCTGAAGTTGCAGGGCGTTTGCCCCTGTCGGCCACCGTACTAAAGGTTAGTTCGAACCAGACCAAAAACTAACGTTTAGGGAACGTTCCCTCAGGGTTCCCTCAGGGTTATCATTAAAAACAGTTTCTTTCAATTAAGAAACATTTCTAAGATAAGAGCTTTAGTGTCAAAGGCAGAACTGGAGATGATAATTCATGCTTTTATTTCGTCTCGATTAGACTATTGTAATAGTCTTTTTATTTGCCTTAATAAGAAGGATCTTGGCCGTCTCCAGACTGTACAGAACTCCGCCGCTAGGCTTTTAACCCACACAAGTAAAAGGGCACATATCACTCCTGTCTTAGCTTCACTCCATTGGCTACCAGTGAAATTTAGAATACATTTTAAAATATTGGTTCTAACTTTTAGAGCCCTGCAAGGACAGGCGCCCGCATACATCTCTGACCTGATACAGCTGCATACATCCTCGCGTAGTTTGAGATCAACAGGTCAGAGATTTTTAGTTGCCCCCCGTACTCATTTTAAAACAAGAGGGGACCGTTCGTTTCAAGCTGTGGCCCCCAGGTTGTGGAACGCCTTGCCTCCTTCCACACGCTGTTTGGACTGTGTGGAAAATTTTAAAACCCAGTTAAAAACCCTTCTTTTTAAAGAGGCTTTTAACTAGACTGTAGGGTGGCTAGGCCGGTCTAATGTGTACTTCTGTCCTTTTGATTAGGCACTGTAATGTTTTTCATAAATGTTGTGTATTCTTCCTTTTGTTGTGAAGCACTTTGTGATTTTTATCTGTGAAATGTGCTATAGAAATAAATTTTACTTACTTACTTACTTATAACGTTCCCTCAACGTTAGGGGAACGAACCAACTGAAGCGTTCTCCTGTGGTTGCACATACCTCCACACAACGTTCCCGTTTGGTTGTTTTTGGTTGTTTTTGGTTGTTCTGAGTGCGGTTTTGAAAATGTTTATTCAAACCAGCTCCAAATGATTGGTCTTATAAAATGTAGCTAAGTAAGATAAACAGCATATCAAGAAAATATATTTATTTTTAGGCTGATATCAATTTTGCTAAAAAACATTAGTTTTGTGCTTCTAATGGTTCACCTTTTAACACAGGACTGCTAGAAAGAACGTCAAGACCTGACATATACTTAGACTGCTTTTACCCTATAAACCTTTAACAATTAATGTTAAAGGTCTCTTCAGCTAAGCCATCTACCTGTCTCTTAGACCACGTCCCAACAAGGCTACTTAAAGAAGTGCTACCAATAGTTAATACTAACAGGTTATGTACCACACTCATTTAAAGTAGCTGTGATAAAACCTATTCTGAAACAACCCACCCTCGATCCTGAAGTCTTAGCCAACTATAGACCTATATCTAATCTTCCCTTCCTCTCCAAAATCCTTAAGAAGGTAGTCACCAATCAATTATGTGATTTCCATAGCAATAGCTATTATTTGAGGACTTTCAGTCAGGATTTAGAAAGCATCATAGCACAGAGACGGCACTGGTGAAAATTACTAACAACCTTCTAATTGCCTCAGACAAAGGACTTGTCTCCATACTTGTCTTACTAGATCTTAGTGCTGCCTTTGACACTATTGACCATACCATCCTGTTACAGAGACTGGAACACTTAGTTGGTATTAGAGGAATCGCACATCCAGGCTGGACTACTGTAATTCCTTACTATCAGGATGCTCAAATAAAATCCAGAGTCTCCAGCTGATCCAGAACGCTGCAGCTCGTGTTCTGACAAGAACTAAGAAAAGAGATCATATCTCTCCCGTATTAGCTTCTCTGCATTGGCTCCCTGTAAAATCCAGGATTGAATTTAAAATCCTCCTCCTAACCTACAAAGCTCTAAATGGTCAAGCACCATCATATCTTGAAGAGCTCATAGTACCTTACTGTCCCACTAGAGCACTGCGCTCCCAGAATGCCGAGTTACTTGTGGTTCCTAGAGTCTCTAAAAGTAGAATGGGAGCCAGAGCCTTTAGCTATCAGGCTCCACTCCTGTGGAACCAGCTCCCAGTCTGGGTCCGGGAGGCAGATACTGTCACCACATTCAAGAGTAAACTTAAGACTCTCCTCTTTGATAAAGCTTATAGTTAGGGAGTGAGGAGTTGCAGCGTCCGCCTAACCCGGCCCACCTGCACCTCTTCATAGTTGTTAGATTCATCTATCATGTAATCAATGATATAATCAAAGTAGGGGGAGGCAGGCCGATACAACCCGATCCAGTTGGGGAGAGTTCAGAGCCCGACCAGGCACCTCTCTTTAACCTGTCTCTCTTAGTAATGCTGTTTTAGTTTTAGACTGCCGTGGGACTTCCTTTGACACACTGAGCTTCTCTCTCCTCTATGTTCCCATTTCTGTGCATCCATGTCCAAGAAATGTGTGTTACTAACCTAGCCCTGGGAGCTTGCTCCCCAGAGTCTTTGTTTCTTTGATGATGTCCCGGGATTAGGATGGCACCAAAATCATGGTTCCAGCTGTGGCTGGGATTCTGCCGCATTTCCCTGCTATGCCATGCTGCCCCCTGCTACGCTCCTACAACCACAATTTCACTATTCTGTTTCATTTTCTGTTCTGTGACTGTTGTTGCCCCCATCCGGCTGCGTCAGCCACCGCTTACCAAGAGCCTGGGTCTGTCCCAGGTGTCGTCCTAAAAGGGAGTTTTTCCTCGCCACTGTTGCATTGATGCTTGCTCTTGGGGGAATTCCTGGAATCTCTGGAATTGTTGGGTCTTTGTAAATTATAGAGTGTGGTCTATACCTACTCTATCTGTAAAGTGTCTTGAGATAACTTGTTAGGGGTCCAAGCCCGAGGCTGCGAGAATCGGCGGTAGCGAAGCTACGCCGTTCGCACAGCAGGGCTGTGGAACCCTATTGTTTTTCTAATGATTATTATTTTTCCGCCGATAAAACTGATACTGCAGCCTAAACCGTAAATGGTGGGAGGTTGCCGTTTTCAGGTCTGGTCCAGAACCGTGCAGGGACCTCGGACGAAAAAATTCAGCCACTTTCACCACTAGGTGGCGCTAGAGCAGAAAAGACGCGTTTGGCCTTATAACTCCCAAACCGTACATCGCACAATAAAACTACACATATCCACGCGTTCCCTGGATCCAGCTGAATCTTGTGATATAGGCCACGCCCATTTCCGCCCCGAATTTTGTACGTGAAAAATCGCGATTTATCGTAAACCTGCTTTTTCATACTCCTCCTAGACCATGCAACCGATTTGCATAAAACTTGGTATGTAGCATCTCTACACCAACTTGACAAAAATTTATCAAAAGAATTTTTTTCGGATGAAAATTGCGTAAATTACGCACAAACAAATTTGTGTAGCTAGCTACAAAGACACAAACGTTGCCATATCTCGACCAAAATAAATGATATCATCGCGAATCTTTAGATTCTTGTTTCCTGTGAGCCTCTTAGTCTCCACAACCAATTTTACAACATTTGATTAATAGGGGGTGCCAAAAGTACAAAAAGTTTATATCTCATGAACGGCTCATCCGATTTTTACGAAATTTGGAGCGTACCATCTACGCCCATTCTTGAGGCCACTACTACAGTGGGGTACTGATTCGTCAAAGTGGGCGTGGCCTATGGGACCCAGGTTTGGATCTACCACTTGCACTAATGTGAGCAACTTAAAATTTACAATGTAGATAAAGAATGGATCGCAGACCTTACATACCAAATATTACTTACATGGACCACTAGGTGGCGCTACAGTGACGTAAAACGTGTTGTTGCGTATAACCCAGCTAACAATTTTTGGTTCCCAAAACGTTTTGGTAACGTTTGTTTTGGTTGCGGAAACGTTCCCTGAAGGTTAGTTTTTGGTTAGTCTGTGGTTAGTATTTGGTCCAAACGGCAATTTTTGTGAACGTTTTGGAAACGTTAGTTTTTGGTTTGGTCGAACGTTCTCTGAACGTTCCATGAACGTTCGCCTAACGTTGTAACCTTTAGATAACGTTCCCCTAACGTTGTAACCTTTAGATAACGTTCCCCTAACGTTGTAACCTTTAGATAACGTTCCTCTAACGTTCCCCTAACGTTGTTTAGATAACGTTGCCGTAACGTTCGCCTAACGTTGTAACCTTTAGATAACGTTACCCTAACGTTCCCCTAACGTTGTAACCTTTAGATAACGTTACCCTAACGTTCCCCTAACGTTGTAACCTTTAGATAACGTTACCCTAACATTCCCCTAACGTTGTAACCTTTAGATAACGTTACCCTAACGTTCCCCTAACGTTGTAACCTTTAGATAACGTTACCCTAACGTTCCCCTAACGTTATAACCTTTAGATAACGTTACCCTAACGTTCCCCTAACGTTGTAACCTTTAGATAACGTTCCTCTAACGTCCCCCTAAGGTTGCAACCTTACATAACTGTGTGCATGAGCAGGAATGAATTATTATATATTGGCAGGAATGAATGAACAGGCAAACTTGATCGGATTTAAAACTTTAATATAAAATTAAAAATACAACACAATATAAACAGGCCTGGAAAAAGTTAAATAAGCAAAAAATACAAATAAAAAATGGAGTGGGATGTAGTGTGCAAATGTAGTGCAAATGTTGTGTGCAAATGTAAAAAAAATATATATATATCTATACAAAAAATACAATGATGCAACAAAAATTGGGCTCCATGGCTAGTCCCTCTCAGCTGGCCTAAAAAGAAAGAAACAAAAGTTTGATGTCATACTAAGAATCAACACATTGACAAAAGCAAGACTAATTGCCTTACTAACAACTCTGTTTTTCACATCATATAGAAGAATTTCAATTTACCGTCTGTGTGGGGCAAACTTTAGTGCTAGCCCGATCAACTCCTCCACTCCTGCTGCAGTCAGCGTGGGGAAGCTCTTCTGTGAGGCCGCTAGAGTAGAAGTCAAAATGAAGCAAAGTTACAAGTCAAATTAAAACCTCTTATCAGCCAAGCTAAGCATAATACTGATGTGAACAATAAAATAGCACATGCCTGTTATAACCCTGCAGATTGCCAGGTCATGGAAGGCCTTCTTTGCCTTTCTTCCCCGCAGGCTATACTGCTTCAGCACATCGTTGGTTGCCACTCGCCGTAGCATACGCCGGACTGTAGAGCCTGAGGTCGGACCTCCAAGCGTTGCCAGGAAAAGTTGCTTTCGAAAAACATATAGAAATAAAAATTATACATGTGGAACAAAGTGGGGAGCTTGTACAATCTCATTTTGTAAGATAAGTCAGTTCAGACAGTCAAGTCAGCACTGTCCCAGACTTCCACGCAATGTTGAGTAGGCGTGTCAACCAAGACAGCCCCTCCACACCCAGAGCTTTCAACATTTCTGGACGGATCTCATCAATCCCTGGGGCTTTGCCACTGTGGAGTTGTTTGACTACCTCAGTGACCTCCACCAGGGAAATTGACGACAATCCCCCATCATCCTCCAGCTCTGCCTCTAACAAAGAGCGCGCATCAGCTGGATTTAGGAGTTCCTCAAAGTGCTCCTTCCACCGCCCTATTACCTCCTCAGTTGAGGTCAACAACGTCCCATCCTTACTGTACACAGCTTGGATGGTTCCCCGCTTCCCCCTTCTGAGGTGGCGGACGGTTTTCCAGAAGCGCCTTGGTGCCGACAGTGAACTGAACAGTGCCAAAGGAGTGGCAGACCGGGGTGGTGGTTCCCCTCTTCAAAAAGGGGGACCAGAGGGTGTGTACCAATTACAGGGGTATCACACTTCTCAGCCTCCCTGGTAAAGTCTACTCCAAGGTGCTGGAAAGGAGGGTTCGGCCGATAGTCGAACCTCAGGTTGAAGAGGAACAATGCGGATTCCGTCCTGGTCGTGGAACAACGGATCAGCTCTTTACTCTAGCAAGGATCCTGGAGGGAGTCTGGGAGTATGCCCATCCAGTCTACATGTGTTTTGTGGATCTGGAGAAGGCATATGACCGGGTCCCCCGGGAGACTTTGTGGGAGGTGCTGCGGGAGTATGGGGTGAGGGGGTCCCTTCTCAGGGCCATCCAATCTCTGTATGACCAAAGCGAGAGCTGTGTCCGGGTTCTCGGCAGTAAGTCGGACACGTTCCAGGTGAGGGTTGGCCTCCGCCAGGGCTGCGCTTTGTCACCAATCCTGTTCGTAGTATTTATGGACAGGATATCGAGGCGTAGTCGTGGTAGGGAGGGGTTGCAGTTCGGTGGGCTCGGGATCTCATCGCTGCTCTTTGCAGATGATGTGGTCCTGATGGCATCATCGGCCTGTGACCTTCAGCACTCACTGGATCGGTTTGCAGCCGAGTGTGAAGCGGCTGGGATGAGGATCAGCACCTCTAAATCTGAGGCCATGGTTCTCAGCAGGAAACCGATGGAGTGCCTTCTCCAGGTAGGGAATGAGTCCTTACCCCAAGTGAAGGAGTTTAAGTACCTTGGGGTCTTGTTCGCGAGTGAGGGGACAATGGAGCGGGAGATTGGTCGGAGAATCGGCGCAGCGTGGGCGGTATTACATTCAGTTTATCGCACCGTTGTGACGAAAAGAGAGCTGAGCCGGAAGGCAAAGCTCTCGATCTACCGGTCAGTTTTCGTTCCTACCCTCACCTATGGTCATGAAGGTTGGGTCATGACCGAAAGAACGAGATCCAGGGTACAAGCGGCCGAAATGGGTTTCCTCAGGAGGGTGGCTGGCGTCTCCCTTAGAGATAGGGTGAGAAGCTCAGTCATCCGTGAGGAGCTCGGAGTAGAGCCGCTGCTCCTTTACGTCGAAAGGAGCCAGTTGAGGTGGTTCGGGCATCTGGTAAGGATGCCCCCTGGGCGCCTCCCTAGGGAGGTGTTCCAGGCACGTCCAGCTGGGAGGAGGCCTCGGGGAAGACCCAGGACTAGGTGGAGGGATTACATCTCCAACCTGGCCTGGGAACGCCTCGGGATCCCCCAGTCAGAGCTGGTTAATGTGGCTCGGGAAAGGGAAGTTTGGGGTCCCCTGCTGGAGCTGCTCCCCCCGCGACCCGACCACGGATAAGCGGACGACGATGGATGGATGGAAGTCAGTTCAGTTATGATATTTGAAGTTATGCAATTATATAGTGTTGATCTTTGGGCACTTAAATACCATTTTGTTCCTCCTCTCCTGTTGACTGAGACTCCTGCAGCTCGGTGACTGTTGAGCAGGGCGACAGCAACATGTCATCGACTGGAGCAGAGGGAGGGGACTGGGAGCTCCTTAAGGGCATGAGCAGCTCATCCATCTTTTCCTCATGTGTCCATCCGTTGTGCCATGCGGGTAATGATGTCCTCATGGCTATGGAAAAATGTATGGTTTTAGTTGTTATACATGATATACTTATACTGATATAAACAACTTAAGTGAGTCTTCTTACCTCTCATTTCCGTCTCCATGGCTGAGCCACCTCCCTCTGTGTGATGAGTTATCCTGTTTACAACAACAAAACAGTTGAGTTACTCTCAAGGTCCTTGTCATGAAATTGTATTAATTGGAAATGGAAAATTCAAAGCAACTGTACCTTCAACTGGGTCCCAAGATGAAGTGGCAGGCCGAGCTTGTGTTACAATAGACCCCCCCCAACTCTGGGCTACCAGCAGGTTCCCTGTGTGGTGTTGACTAAAAATAAAGTAGATGTAAATATTGGTCAGGTCATTTATGGTAGGTTTCTTGTACATGCAATTGCAAAAGATTAACCTATGCTGATACATTAGACAATCGCTAAAAACTAAACAAATCATCAGAACAGTAACGTGATATGCACCAGATTGAATGTCAGTAGTTCCATGGTAGGAAATATGACTGGTTTCTTAAATGCATGCATAAATGTAAACTTACAGACAGGGCTCCGTCCTGGAATGCTTTCTTCCTTGTGGAACGGATTCATCTGAAATAAAAGACCATACAGTTTGTACTGATTGCAAAATAATATTTTAATTGTGTAAATAATGTTCACGTAGGTGTAATCATTATGTCGTGCTAGTTAACCTGCAGTTTCGTGAACAGAGCTTCTCTTAAAACATCCATGGCTTTATCTCTTATCCACGTTACAGGCTTTACAGCATACAGCCCTCGGATGTATCGTAAGATAAGTGTTAAACCCTAAACCCACATCGGCTCTTAGGGACACATAAGATATTAGCTACGTTAGCTAGCTACCTAGCTCCATTATTTAGCTTGAGCCCCCGGCAGTATGGGGAAGCGCTAATGACGTTGCGTCCATGTAAAAGGCTTTACAGCATACTTATGATACATCCGAGGGATGAATGTATGTAGCTGTAGCTACATTCATCCATCGGATGTATCATAAGATAATAATACCATGGATGTATTAATAGAACACATGGTGAATTAGCTGCAGCCTCCAATTTGAACGTGCATTCAGTGAGTCCAACTGAGTTCAGCTCGACTCGCTGTATAATGCTGGCACCCATGTCAGAGCTTTCTTAAAGTTGTATACCAAAATCTCTCACCTTGTTGTCCATGTTCCTTATGTCGTCTAAAACATCACCGAGGGAAAGTTCAGTCTCTGTCGCCAACGTTGATGTATCCATAGGCTAGCTAGCTAGCTGTTTCCCGCGTTAGCATTCGGGCTAGCACTGCTAGCCTAGCAGTCTTGAGCGGAGGACAGTCTGTTGACGGTCGACAATGTCTTTCTTGGCATCTTTGTCCTACCTTGCGTTATAACACCGCCGGTGAGGTGTAGTCAGCATATGTTTTAGTCAATGGCAGTATTTTAGTTAGAATTTGGGACCAAAACGAACGGAGCTAGAGAACGTTGTGCCGCTCGCGTGGCGTGCACTGTTCGCCGGTGTACATACGGAAGTTAGGACAGACCTTCGGTCACCTGAAAGCAGACAGCCTTCCCCCTACTGGCGCGGGGTGTAACGGTTGGCTTTGTACACTGAACCGAGCCTGTTAGAAGTGAAATGAAGAGGTGAATTTTCATAGTTGTGAAAATCGTTGTAAGATAGACTGTTGTTTTAACCCTAACAAAGTTTGTTTTCTCGAGATTTTGTTTTTGTTTTCTCAAAATTTCTTTTTTTTTGTTTTCTCAAGATTTTTTTTTTATGGATTTTTTTTTTTGTGTTTGTTTTTTTTTGCCTAAGACACCCTTCCATTTAACCCGGGGAATGTGGCTCCATAAGCGGATAGAAATCTGCCGTTTCTCCCTCTACTTCTCCGGTCACTTGGAAAAAAATCCCACGACATCCCCGAGCAAAAGGCTCCATGAGCAGATAGGTCTGCCGTTTCGTCCTCCTCTTCTCCGGTCAAATACTCGGGAAAAATCCCACTAAAACAGCGTTCAATTTAACCTGGAGAAGAGAAGGGAGAAACGGCAGACCTATATCCGCCCATGGAGCACATTCCCCGGGTTAAATGGAAGGGTGTCTTAGGCAAAAACAAAAATCCATAAAAAAAAAAAAAAAAATCTCGAGAAAACAAACTTTGTTATAGATAACGAATTAATAAGTTGTGATCACGAGATAACAGTGCATAAAAAACCCCACAAAACTATTGTTTTTTAGCTAAATTGATATCAGCCTAAACATACATATATTTTCTTGCTATGCTGTTTATCTTACTTAGCTACATTTTATAAGACCAATCATTTTGAGCTGGTTTGAATAAACATTTTCAAATCGCACTCAGAACACCCAAAAACAACCAAAAACAACTAAACGGTAACGTTGTGTGGAGGTTACAGCGCAACCACAGGATAACGTTTGAGTTGGTTGGTTTCCCTAACGTTTCGGGAACGTTATAACCATGAGGAAACATTACCTCAACGTTAGTTTTTGGTTTGGTTCGAACTAACCTTTAGATAACCAAAAACTAACGTTACCTAACGTTCCCGAAACATTTTGTGTTAGTGGGGAACTCCCACAGTCTACATCGCAGATAAGAATTTCCTACATTGTCGTGTTCCTTGAATCCATGTGAATGTGACAATATAGGCCTCGCCCATTTGCACTGAGACGTTTTTTCGAAAAATTGTGTAATGCAAAAAAAAATGTTTTCGAACTCGTCCTAGGCCGTGTGACCGATGTGCACGAAACTTGGTAGATATCATCTGTATATAGAGTTGACCAAAAGTTATCAAAGGAATTTTGCTACATTACACTTATTCACACTTTACAACCAAACTAATTTGTTGTAGCTAGCCACAAAACACGAACTTTGGCATATCTCGGCCAAAGTAATAGTTATCACAAAGAAACCTGGTAGGCTTCTTTGACATCCCATTCCGAGCCTCCATACCAAATTTGGTGAAAATCGGCTTTCAGGGGGTGCTATAATTAACGTAGAGGCCTTTTGGCAAATAAGTCAATGCATTTAAAAGGTTTCGATACACCACTTGCACTATTGTGAGCAACTTAAAATTAACAGTGTTGATGTACAATGGTTCATGGAGCCGACCTACCAAATATTACATACATGGACCACTAGGTGGCGCTACAATGACGTAAAACGTGTTTTTACCTATAACTCCCACAGTCTACATCACAGATGAGAAATTCTTAAATCCACTTGTTCTTTGAATCCATGTGAATCTGATGATATAGGTCACGCCCATTTCCACGAAGAAGTTATTTCGTAAAATCGCGCAATGCGCAAAACAAAGTTTTCATACTTGTCCTAGGCTATGCGACCGATGTGCATGAAACTTGGTAGATACCATCTGTGTATAGAGCTGACCAAAATTTATCAAAGGAATTTTGCTATGTTACACCGTTCGCACTTTACAATCAAACTAATTTGTCGTAGCTAGCCACAAAACACAAACTTTGGCATATCTCGGCCAAATTATTAGTTATCAGTACGAAACTTGGAAACCTTTTTTGACATCACTTACCAAGCCTCCCTACCAAATTCGGTGAAAATCAGCCTTCAGGGGGCGCTATAATTAACGTAGAGAGCTTTTGGCAAATGCGTCAATGCATTTAAATGGGAATAAATTGCAATGTAAATATCTCTGCAGCAGTAAATGCTATCATCACAAAACTTAAGTTTATTGTTCGTCATCCCACTTCGAGCCTCCGTACCAAATTTGGTGAGAATCTGCCGTCAGGGGGCGCTATAATTAACGTAGAGAGCTTTTGGCAAATGAGTCAATGCATTTAAATGGGAATAATTTGCAATGGATATGTCTCTGCAGCAGTAAATGCTATCATCACAAAACTTGAGATTATTGTTCGCCAAGCCACTCTGCGGCTGTTCACCGGATTTGGCAACGATCGCCCTTTAGGGGGCGCTACAATCGAGGTAGGAGTGTTTGGGCCTTTTACGCAACGAAGAGGAAATTTGCAATTGCATTTCACTACGGACTTTGGAGCTCGCGCTCGGTCAAATTTCCTGACTTTTGCGTCGCCGCGGCAGCGCTTTGGGTTCTCCTTTTTGTGGGCTCCGTTTTCACGGGCTCTCGGCGTCGCCAGGGGCGACTCGTGCCGGGGGGGACTGGCTTGGACCCCGTTAACTGCTTGCAGTTCTAGTTATGATTTGATACTATAAATAAAATTGAATAGTTTTGTGCTTGACTTCGGTTTTTAACTGTATTAGGTGAAACTACTTCAAACAAGAGTCTATCAATACAACGATTTCCACAACTATGAAAATTCACCTCTTCATTTTACTTCTAACAAGTGGCTCGGTTTAGTGTACAAAGCCAACCGTTACACCCCCAGTCCAGTAGGGGGAAGACAGTCTGCTTCCAGGTGACCGAAGTTCTGTCCTAACTTCCGTATGTACACCGGCGAACAGTGCACGCCAGCGGCACACCGTTCTCTAGCTAGCGTCATCCATGCGGCACACAAATAGTTTTAAACTCCGTTCATTTTGGTCCCAAATTCGAACTAAAATACTGCCATTGACTAAAACATATGCTGACTACACCTCACCGACGGTGTTATAACGCAAGGTAGGACAAAGATACCAAGAAAGACATTGTCGACCGTCAACAGTAGCTAAAGACTGTCCTCCGCTCAAGACTGCTAGGCTAGCAGTGCTAGCCCGAATGCTAACACGGGAAACAGCTAGCTAGCTAGCCTATGGATACATCAACGTTGGCGACAGAGACTGAGCCTTCCCTCGGTGATGTTTTAGACGTCTTAAGGAACATGGACAACAAGGTGAGAGATTTTGGTAATGTTGAGAAAAACTAAAAGACGTGTTCTTGGATCTTTGAGGAAGGAGAAAAGGCCTGGGAGCAATTGGAGGATTAAGAGAATATTTAATTAACACTATGATGAAAGCGACATGACAAAGGCAACAGTTACAATTTAGCTGACATTGGACAAACAAGACAATACAATACAATACAATACACTGCGAGCAGCGGACAGCAAAGATGTTTCCCTGGTGGAGTCACATTTTTACTGTCCCGATCATTATTAGTTTCAGAATTATATTTCCCTGGACCTGGAGCCGACTCTATTCCCATTGGCCCGTCATTCCCATGATGTTGTGTTGAACGCATCTCATTGGCTTTCTTCGCTGTCCAATTAGGAAGGACATGTTTTAGCCTCTGTCCCCTTGAGGTCATTTTCATTCATAGATCAAAAAGATTCTACCATGTAGATGACAACTCTTTACAAGTAATGCAGGAATCAACATTGTATTGTCTTAACCTTGCCTGAGACTTCAGGGTGTTGGAGACAGAGGAAGACAGGAGGTTATTTCCTGCTGTGTCACAGAAATGTAACAGAAGTTTTCTTTCTATATGTTAATTGCTTGGTTTTGATCTAATCTATCTACAAGAGACAGGAAGAGAGGGGGGGAGCAGGGGGCAAAAGGGTCTGTCTTTGACCTAGTCTTCACAGAGGTAGGGAGTAAGATTTATAACAGCATGATATGGAGTTTACATTGAATTCAATCATATTTTCTAACCCAGCTGCAGCATATCATTTCTTACATTAAACATAAAACATAAAAGCATATAATATACATGGTTATTAAGCATCACCATTATTGAAACTTTATTTAACTCAACAGTAAACAACTTTAAGAAAGCTCTGACATGGGTGCCAGCATTATACAGCAAGTCGAGCTGAACTCAGTTGGACTCACTGAATGCACGTTCAAATTGGAGGCTGCAGCTAATTCACCATGTGTTCTATTAATACATCCATGGTATTATTATCTTATGATACATGCGATGGATGAATGTAGCTATAGCTACATACATTCATCCCTCGGATGTATCATAAGTATGCTGTAAAACCATTTACATGGATGTAACGTCATTAGCGCTTCCCCATACTCCCGGGGGCTCAAGCTAAATAATGGAGCTAGGTAGCTAGCTAACGTAGCTAATAAGGGTGCTCCGATCAGGATTTTTGGGGCCGATCACCGATCACCGATTGCTGGCAGACGTATCGGCCGATACCAATCACCGATCACCGATCACTTTTATGAACTGAAAATTACGCCATTACATAACAGTCACACATGTTTAGAGAATGTATCAGGAACTGTTTGGCTTTCTGTCCTAGCTCAAAATCTAAAAAATGTCCTTTCAATCACTGCAGACATTTCTTCAGCACACACAGACACACACAGTCAGTCACACACACACACACACACACACACACACACAGGGAAACAGCTGTTTGAGCGGCACCGGAGCTGCTAGCTACACGGCTCACACACACGGACCGACACACACACGGACCGACACACACACGGACCGACACACACACACACAGACCAACACACACGGACCGACACACACGGACCGACACACACACACACACGGACCGACACACACACGCGGACCGACACACACACACACGGACCGACACACACACACGGACCGACACACACACACACACACACACACACACACACACACACACACACACACACACACACACACACACACACACACATACGGGGAAACAGCTGTTTGTAGCTACACGACTCCGCTCTGCCTTAGCGTTAGCTAACTTTGAAAACTCCTCATCCTCCTTTCTGTGACTAACCTTCAAATGTCTGATGAGGTTGGTGGTGTTGAAATGTCTGTGGAGCTTTCCGCCTCGTGGTATTTCCTCGGTACACACGTTGCTAATCGCTAGTGTATTGTCTTTTTCCCAGATAGCAATGAGTCGGCGGACCACCAGCGGTGCTCCAGAGGCAGTAGAAGCGTCAGAATGGTGTAAACACGTTTGCCGGAGCACCACCGGTGGCAGACGCTTTTAAAAGCAGTAGCCGCCTTCCTACCGCCTTCGTTCCGCAGCCGCGGGCCAACTGCTGTTCTGCCACCGTTCAGACACCTTGTAGAACTGCCAGACCGCTGAATGTAGGGACGCCGCCATTTTGAAAATGTTCTCAGGAGTAGTGCGCTCCTAATACATCCATGGTAGTGCGTCATCTGATCGGCCTATCTGATCGGCCTTTATGGAGACCACCGATCAAACTATTTAAAGCCATTATCGGCCGATACCGATCGGTGGCCGATCGATCGGAGCACCCTTAGTAGCTAATATGTTATGTGTCCCTAAGAGCCGATGTGGGTTTAGAGTTTAACACTTATCTTACGATACATCCGAGGGCTGTATGCTGTAAAGCCTGTAACGTGGATGAGAGATAAAGCCATGGATGTTTTAAGAGAAGCTCTGTTCACGAAACTGCAGGTTAACTAGCACAACATAATGATTACACCTACGTGACTACATTATTTACACAATTCAAATATTATTTTGCAATCAGTACAAACTGTATGGTCTTTTATTTCAGATGAATCCGTTCCACAAGCAAGAAAGCATTCCAGGACGGAGCGTGTGTCTGGAAGCCCTGTCCGTAAGTTTACATTTATGCATGCATTTAAGAAACAGTCATATTTCTTACCATGAAACTACTGACTTTCAATCTGGTGCATATCACGTTACTGTTCTGATGTGTTTGTCTCTTCCTGCCCTTTTTCAGGTCAGCAGATGTAGATGTCACGCCTTCACCACCTGCATGTACGTTTTTTTAGTGATTGTCTAATGTATCAGCATAGGTTAATCTTTTGCAATTGCATGTGCAAGAAACCTACCATAAATGACCTGACCAATATTCATATCTACTTTCTTTTCAGATGAGTCAACACCACACAGGAAACCTGCCGGTCGCCTAGAGCTGGGGGGGGGGGGGGGGGGGGGTCTATTGTAACACAAGCTCGGCCTGCCACTTCATCTTGGGACCCAGTTGAAGGTACAGTTGCTTTGAATTTTCCATTTCCAATGAAATGCAATTTCATGACAAGGACCTTGAGAGTAACTCAACTGTTTTGTTGTTGTAAACAGGAGAACTCATCACACAGAGGGAGGTGGCTCAGCCATGGAGACGGAAATGAGAGGTAAGAAGACTCACTTAAGTTGTTTACATAAGTATATCATGTATAACAACTAAAACCATACATTTTTCCAAAGCCGTGAGGACATCATTACCCGCATGGCACAACGGATGGACACATGAGGAAAAGATGGATGAGCTGCTGATGCCCTTAAGGAGCTCCCAGTCCCCTCCCTCTGCTCCAGTCGATGACATGTTGCTGTCACCCTGCTCAACAGTCACCGAGCTGCAGGAGTCTCAGTCAACAGGAGAGGAGGAACAAAATGGTATTTAAGTGCCCAAAGATCAACACTATATAATTGCATAACTTCAAATATCATAACTGAACTGACTTATCTTACAAAATGAGATTGTACAAGCTCCCCACTTTGTTCTACATGTATAATTGTATTTCTACATGTTTTACAACAACTTGGAGATTCGACCAGAGGTGCTGCCATCCGTCGCATTCTAAGGTGTGGCAACCAATGACGTTCTAAAACAGTGTAGCCTGCGGGGCAGAAAGGCAAAGAAGGCCTTCCATGACCTGACTATACACAAGTTTTTGAGCCGTTTCCGCTCTACATCCTAAACTCCTCCCATCGATGCAATCCACTTCCTAACTGGCGGGCTGGGTTTGTTTTGCTATAGCTAGCTCCGTTGTGCCGACAAAGCACTGATATTGCAGTGACAAAGAGGATATAACAATTACAACATGAAGAAAAGTGGTTCGGGAACGACGTGTGCGGTAGTTGGTTGCAAACGCTCGAAAAGGCACCAGAACGAGTGGTTAGATAGATAGTGCTGCGATCACAAACCAGCTACGAAGACGCAATGCACATGCGCTCCATTGTTTACATTTTTTTGCAAGCCTGATACCGACTCGGAATCAAGGATCTGACTGAACAGTATTAAATAATACTAATAATAATAATAATAATAATAAAGAGATAGGCCTAGGCTACAACGGTCAAATAATCTAGTTACCTTCCACAGGATCGCAGCTGAGTGGGAACAAGATCTCCCTGGTCCAGCAACACACGTACATCCCGCAGTTTTGACTTCTCCAGCTTCAGTTACCAGCACCCAAGCATTATGCCACGCATTGTTCAGGCTCTACATTTGCTTTCAGATAAACACAATGATCATGTTTGTATGACATGACACAACCGACTTTGTTGCTGTGCAGATATTGATATGCCTCGGAGGCTTTCAGATAGTCCATTGCTTTTCCATCTATTGCCGTGGATTGCACGAAGTAGGAGCAAATCTTGCTGTACGTTATGCTGGGCCGCGTCGTCATGTTATCCTCCCAGTTCTGCACTGAATTCGGGTGGGGGAGAGTAACGCCATATCCAGTCAAAGTAGTAGAACCGTGTTCCCAAGACACCGACATCGCTGTGTTTACACCGGCAGACGCTGCGCAAATCACTTCCGGCGGAAATGAAATGCAGAGTGTAGAGTAATGTCGCCACCCGTGATTTGGTGCGTAAACTTGTCTATATGCAGGGTTATAACAGGCAGATGTTATTTTATTGTTCACATCAGTATTATGCTTAGCTTGGCTGATAAGAGGTTTTAATTTGACTTCATTTTGACTTCTACTCTAGCGGCCTCCCAGAAAAACTTCCCCACGCTGACTGCAGCAGACGCGGAGGACTTGATTGGGCAAGCGCTGAAGTTTGCCCCACACAGACGGTAAATATATGATGTTCATAATAATGTTCATAATTTATCAATATTTGTGATCAGAAAAAAACTTTGTTTGTTAGTAAAGGCCGTTTTACAGACGTGTGAAGGCTCCATGCAGAGCTTTCGCTCTACACAAGTGGCCTGATGTTTATACTTGTGCGCTGGTGTGTCCGTCGAGCCGGTGTGTGTGTGTGTGTGTGTGTGGGGGGGGGGGGGGGGGAGTGATAGAGTGAAGGGAAAAGTTAACCCTCTCCTTCATTTCATGTTGTTGATGGAGAACCAGGAAATGAGTTGGGGGAGGGGGGGGGGGGGGGTGCGATGTGTAGTTGCATTTTTTGAGAGGTGCACGTCAGGCTACGGTGTAGGGTCCGACGTAGACGGGGGTACGCCATCGATTTTACGCACAACTGTAAAATGGCCTTACTGCAGTTTGTCTTTTGTCAATGTGTTCATTCTTAGTATGACATATCAAACTTTTGTTTCTTTCTTTTTAGGCCAGTTGAGAAGGACTGATCCTTCAAAACCATGGAGCTCTATGTTTTATTGCGGAAGCATAGCCTCCTACAAGAGCTGTTGGCCATCTTCTACACTGCTGCCATCCTCCTGTCTCCTCTCCTCTGGCAGGCGCTACAGATCCCTGCACACAAAAACAACCAGACACAAGAACAGCTTCTTTCCCACTGACATCACTCTCCTGAACTGCTGCTAAGTGGGGTCATCCCCACTTTGGACGTTCACCTACACATTACATACTTTATCATTCCAATATGCATCTTGGACACTACTGTAAGGTTTGGATATCCAATAATTACATATCCGGCAGGATGGTTATAGATGTTTTAATCCGACCAGCATGGCACAGTGACATTCACATGCAGGTAGCAGGGACACAACAACGATACTTCCTGTCTAACAACTACAGTACTTCCTGTCTAACAACTAAAGTCAAATTACTCACAGCACCACCTAGTGGTGTAATCTGGAATATATATATATAGTAAGTAAACAACATCCCCCCCCTTTACTTAAACAACTTGTCTTTCTCTCACGGACAGGATTAAGAACCAACATCCTTTAGCTATAAGGCAAGGCAAGGCAGCTTTATTTGTAGAGCACTTTTCAGCAACAGGGCAATTCAAAGTGCTTTACATGAAGACAATTAAAATACAAGAATAAAAGTTACAGTCCAGTATAAGAAATTAAACATTGAAGAGCAGTTAAAAACAGTTAAAAATATGAAAGCACAAAAATTAAACATTAAAGAGCAGTTAAAAACAGTTAAAAATATAAAATCAGATAAAATAAGCAACGGAAGTATAAGAAATGGACAATTATTTAACGAAAGGCAGCATCAAAAAGAAAGGTCTTCAGCCGTGATTTAAAAGAACTGAGAGTCGCAGCGGACCTGCAATTTTCTGGAAGTTGATTCCAAATATGTGGAGCATAGAAACTAAATGCTGCTTCTCCCTGTTTAGTTCGGACCCTGGGGACAGAAAGCAGACCTGTCCCAGACCACCTGAGAGGTCTGGGTGGTTCGTAGTTTACTAGCAGGTCAGAAATGTATTTTGGACCTAAACCGTTTAATGATTTATAAACTAGCAAAAGTATTTTGAAATCAACTCTCTGAGGCACAGGAAGCCAGTGTAAAGACTTCAGAACTGGAGTGATGTGATCCACTTTCTTGGTCTTAGTGAGGACTCTAGCAGCAGCGTTCTGAATCAGCTGCAGCTGTCTGAGTGATTTTTTAGGGAGACCTGTAAAGACACCGTTACAGTAGTCCAGTCTACTGAAGATAAAAGCATGGACAAGTTTTTCCAAGTCCTGCTGAGACATAAGTCCCGTAATCCTTGATATATTCTTAAGGTGGTAACAGCCTGACTTTGTAATTGTCTTAATGTGGCTGTTGAAATTCAGGTCTGAGTCCATAATTACACCAAGATTTCTGGCTTTGTCTGTTGTTTTTAACATTGTCGTTTGAAGCTGAGCGCTGACTTTTAATCGTTCCTCTTTTGCTCCAAAAACAACCACCTCAGGTTTTCTTCATTTAATTTAAGAAAGTTCTGGCACATCCAGTCGTTAATATGTTTAATGCACTTAGTCAGAGTTTGTATTGGACTATAGTCTCCTGGCGATAAGGTTATGTAAATTTGTGTGTCGTCCGCATAACTGTGGTAACTTATTTTGTTGTTTTCAATAATCTGAGCCAGTGGAAGCATGTAGATGTTAAACAGAAGAGGCCCCAGAACGGAGCCTTGGGGAACTCCGCACGTCATATTTGTATGCTCAGATGTATAATTACCTATAGATACAAAGTAGTCCCTATTCTTTAAATAGGATTCAAACCAGTTTAGGACTGAGCCAGAAAGGCCAACCCAGTTTTTCAATCGGTCTAGTAATATGTCATGGTCGACCGTGTCAAATGCAGCACTGAGATCAAGTAATACTAAGACTGCAGTTTTGTCACTGTCTGTGTTTAAGTGGATGTCATTAAATACTTTAACAAGAGCTGTCTCAGTGCTGTGGTGTGGTCGAAAACCCGACTGGAAGGCATCAAAACCATTGTTTATTGACAAGAAAAGGTTGAGTTGTTGAAAAACCGCTTTTTCAATGATTTTACTTAAGAATGGAAGGTTAGATATCGGCCTATAGTTGCTCAGTAGTGCCGTGTCTAGGTTGTTCTTTTAGCTTGATGACTGCAGTTTTCAGGGCCTTTGGGAAGATACCTGAGAGTAGAGACATGTTTACAATCTGTAAAAGATCAGAAGACATACAATTTGAAACATTTTTGAAAAGGCCTGTTGGTAGAATATCAAGGCAACAGGAGGAGGTTTTCAGATGTTGTATAATGTCCTCCAGAAGGAGGCCACTTCTGGCTAATTTGCTGACGCAGAGAAGCGAGTTCGGAGCAGGAAGAGGAAGCATTTTCGAACTCACCAGCAGTCACTGAGATAGGGGCTGACAACAAGGCCACGAGCTCAGGTTCCATGTCTGCGGTAAGAGAAGCAGCAGGCAGAGGTAAGCGTGAGAGACAATCAGCTGTATGGTTCCAGCACAGTATACGACATATGTGAAACAGAGGAGACCATTGTGCAATACGCATCCCTGCTCGATCAGCCCCTTTTGTAGAGAGGAGCATTGTAAGGGCCTGATGGTCAGTATGAAGCGTGAACTGACGGCCCCACAGATATGTCCTCCATTTCTCCACAGCCCAGACACAGGCAAGGGCTTCCTTCTCAACTGTTGAGTATCTTCTCTCAGCCGGCATCAGTGTCCTTGACGCGAACGCCACCGTGCGTTCCGTGTGATCTGGATGCAGCTGTGTGAACACGGCACCCAGGCCATAATCTGATGTATCTGTTGAAATTATTGTTGGAAAGTCTGGGTTGAATAAAGCAAGTGCAGGGCTGTCAACAAGCAGCTGTTTCACTGCGAGGAAGCACTTCTGAGCCTTATCAGTGCATTCAAATATGGCGTCTTGACGCAGACAGGCGCGGAGCGGCTCTACAACTGTGGCATAGTTTGGTATGAATTTCCCATACCAAGACAGCATACCTAGGAATGAGCGAAGGCTAGCAGCGTCTTTGGGAGGAGGGGCCTGTGTGATCGCTTGCAAATGCTCTGTGTCAGGTTTGATACCATCAGCGGTCACCAGGTGTCTCAAGAACTTCAGACTTGATTGACGAAAGTGACATTTCTTTTCATTAAGCTGTAAGCCTGCCTGTTTGAGTTGTTGCAACACAGTTTCCAGAGCAGTGTCATGCTCTTGTGCTGTGCGCCCATAGCAAATAATGTCATCCAAATAGTTCTGTACATTTGACACACCTCTCAGTACTGTGGCCATCAGCTTTTGGAATGCAGCAGGAGCTGATGCAAGGCCATAGAGAATTCTGCAAAACCGGAACGGTCCTTCATGTATGATGAAAGCTGTTAAATCCCGACTCTCAGGATACTTGATGATATGCACTTTCCAGGTCTATGGTTGAAAACAAGGTAGCTCCTGTCAGTGTGGTGAGCAGTTCCTCCATGTGAGGAAGAGGGTGACTGTCTATGATGATTTCCTTGTTGGGCTCACGAAGATCTACACGCATTCGAATTCCACCAGTCTTCTTCTGTGTGACCACTATCGGTGATACCCAAGGAGAAGAGTCAATGCGCTCTATCACACCAGCTGAGAGGAGACGGTTCAGCTCTTCTGACACCACAGATCTCACTGAGAAAGGAAGGCGTCTCAGCTTTTGATGCACAGGAACAGCAGTTTGTGAAATCTTCACCTGATGCATGAAGTCTATAGCACACCCTATCGTTGTTGGTGTGGCTGGATGTGTGGTCAGATGCCCCACTGACATTGTGGATGGTGGAGGAGAGATTAATGTAGATGGTGGGTACACAGTATTGCCCTCGATGCGCAGGTGGAGAGCCCCTATCAGATCCATGCCCATCAGTGCAGTCCCTGAGTCCACCACATAAAAGTTGGCGGAACCTTTAACGCCATCCATATGAACGGTTGCTTGCATACAGCCCAGCACGTTGATAGGTGTTCTCGAGTATGTCACCAGACGAACAGAAGACTGTTGGAGAGGAGCTTCCTTGAAATGTTCCTCATAGATACATCTGGGTAAGACTGAAACTGAAGCACCAGTGTCCACGGTTAATTTCACTGTCTTCACAATCTGTGCAGCTTGAATGTCCACTGTACATTGTATCTTATCAGGAGTGTCTGTTCCTTCCACAAGCAGAAGTGTATATTCAGGCACTTCAACCTCTTTCACTGAATGAGTCTGCATAGACCGACAAACACATGCAAAATGTCCTTTTTTACTGCAATTCCTGCAGGTTGCTTTTGCTGCTTGGCACTCACGTGAATTAGCAAGGTGTTTATCTGAACCACATCGGAAGCAGGCACGTGCCGAGGAAGCTGAAGTACAACCCCAAATCAGAAAAAGTTGGGCCAGTATGGAAAACACAAATAAAAAAAGAAAAGAAAAGATTTCTAAATGTACTTTGACTTGTATTTCATTGCAGACAATGTGAACACAAAATATTTCATGTTTTCTCCGGTCAACTTAATTTCATTTGTAAATATACATCCTTTCCTGTCATTCAGACCTGCAACACATTCCAAAAAAGGTTGGGACAGGAGCAATTTAGGGCTAGTAATCAGGTAAATTGGTTAAATAATGATGTGATTTGAAACAGGTGATGTCAACAGGTGATTGTAATTATGATTTGGTACAAAAGCAGTATCCAAGAAAGGTCTAGTCCTTTAGGAGCAAAGATGGGCCGAGGATCGTCAGTTTGCCAACAAATACGTGAGAAAATTATTGAAATGTTTAAAAACAATGTTCCTCAAAGAAAGATAGGAAGACAGTTGCTTATTTCACCTTCAACAGTGCATAACATAATTCAAAGATTCAAGGAATGAGGATTTTCAGTGCGTAAAGGACAAGGGCGCAAGCCTTAGCTGAACAACCGTGATCTCCGATCCCTCAGGCGGCACTGCATCAAGAATCGTCATTCATCTATAAGCGATATCACCACATGGGCTCAGGACTACTTTGGCAAACCTTTGTCAAGTACCACAATACGTAGTTACATCCACAAATGCCAGCTAAAACTGTACTGTGCCAAAAGGAAGCCCTATGTTAACAGTGTCCAGAAGCGCCGTCGACTTCTCTGGGCTCGGAGGCATCTGGGATGGACCATCACACAGTGGAAACGTGTACTGTGGTCAGATGAATCAGTATTTCAGGTATTTTTTGGGAGAAATGGACACCATGTGCTCCGGACCAAAGAAGAAAAGGATCATCCAGACTGTTACCAGCAATAAGTCCAAAAGTCAGGGTCTGTCATGGTATGGGGTTGTGTCAGTGCCCTTGGCAAAGGTAACTTGCACTTCTGTGATGGCACCATTAATGCTGAAAAGTACATAGAAATTTTGGAGCACAATATGCTGCCTTCAAGAAAACATCTTTTCCAGGGACGTCCATGCATATTTCAACAAGATAATCCAAAACCACATTCTGCACACATTACAAAGTCCTGGCTGCGGAGGAAGAGGATACGGTACTTGACTGGCCTGCCTGCAGTCCCGACCTGTCTCCAATAAAGAATGTGTGGCGCATTTTGAAGCGCAAAATGCGACAACGAAGACCCCGTACTGTTGCCCACCTTAAGACTTGTTTGCAGCAAGAATGGGACAAAATTCCACCTGAAACACTTCATCACTTGGTGTCTTCAGTCCCTAAACGTCTTTTAAGAGTTGTGAAAAGGAATGGCAACATTACAAAGTGGTAAATGCTTTACTGTTCCAACTTTTTTTGAAATGTGTTGCAAGAACCAAAATAGGAATTTAGTTTTTTTTAAACAAAAACAATAAAAATCATGAGGAACACATTAAATGATATGCTCTTGTATTGTCTGCAATGAAATACAAGTCAAAGTACATTTAGAAATCACTACTTTCTTTTTTTATTTGTGTTTTCCATACTGTCCCAACTTTTTCTGATTTGGGGTTGTAGATCTTGAAGCTGGTCTTGCAGTGGAAGCTTGGCGCAACTTTGTAGCGGTGCCCTGGTGTTGTGGTCTTTGTCTGCGCTCTGCACTTTTGGTCTGGACCTGCCATAGCTTTAGCTTGCTGGGTTGCTAATTCAACTTGAGTGGCTATAGTAATGGCTTCAGTTAATGTAAGTTTCTCTTTCAATAACAGTCTCTCTCTAATACGAGGGTTAGCCACATGCTCAACAAGCTGATCTCGAATCATATCATCTCCATTTGGGAATTTGCATGCAGCCAGTTGTCTTAATGCAGCAATGTATTGTAATATGTTCTCCTGGGCTCCTTGAACTCTTTATCTGAAAGTGTGGCGCTCTGCAACCACATTGATAGCAGGAGTAAAATGATCCTGTAGTGCAGTAATGGCAGCTGCTAGATCATTTCCAGAGTCTGGTAAAGTTTGGAAAATTCTCTGCCCTTCTGAGCCCAAGCAATGCAGTAATAATGCCCTTTTTCTTGCCTCTGGCCAAGCGTTTCCAGTTGCATTGATCACTAGGAGATCATTCTCAAACACCCTCACCCATGTCTTGAAAGGAATTGCTGGCTCCCCCGGGCATGGCAGAAAAAAATCCGGAAATGGAGTATTCAAAGCCATCCTCACTTAAAATTGCTCACTGGGTTGCCTCGTCGCCAATTTGTAAGGTTTGGATATCCAATAATCACATATCCGGCAGGATGGTTATAGATGTTTTAATCCGACCAGCATGGCACAGTGACATTCACATGCAGGTAGCAGGGACACAACAACGATACTTCCTGTCTAACAACTACAGTACTTCCTGTCTAACAACTAAGGTCAAATTACTCACAGCACCACCTAGTGGTGTAATCTGGAATATATATATATATATATATATATATATATATATATATATATATATATATATATATATATAATATATATATATATATATATATATATATATATATATATATATATATATATAATGTAAACACAACATCTACATTTGCACTGTTGTGTCTATGGCCAATAAAACTGATTCCAATTCTTGTATATATATATTTTAGGCCTTTTATATATTTTGTTAATTTTATATTGTATATTGTTAGAAAGCCCACATTGTTAATGTATTGTTAAATTGTTTATTGGGATAAGTTCCATCAAAGAATTTCTAATATAGGAAGAAGTTCCACTCCCTCGTTACTTCGAGGTTCTGAGTTCCACTAGATGGCGTTCACAGGCCAGTGCAGAATGAATGGGACTCTATGGAGCTGTACCCTTAAAAACCCACTTTTCTCAGGATATGATTTTTTGTCTAGTAATTTGAATGTTGCATTTGAAAGGGGAGGCAAAGAAAATACATACTGCTGGGTGTTAGATTTTTTAAAGTCGCTTTTTTGTTCTAAAAAGCCTTTCAAAATGTCAATGACGTCATACACATATACGGCCAGAGATACTGGTTTACGGCGAGCTCTGAGTCACTTCCTTTTCTCTCTCGAGGCATCGACAACACAGCTGACAGGTCAGACTCTCCCTGTCAATACACATGCTAGAAAGAGGTTTGCTAATGTTTTAACGACCATGCCAAAATATTCACTCTGACATTCTGGCTCCGCTTTGGATGCCGTCAAGCGGGATCTCCGATCGTAATCAGTCCTTCACTGACCAATCAGCATTCATTAGCAGAATGCTAGCGTGGTATGGGCAACAACGACTCAACCTGTAAGAAATCAAAAGGGTATAAGTACTCGTTCATTCAACTTTTGACCTATAATCCATGTTGAACTTGCAAAAACTACAATCAAATCTGAGATTTCTCAACGACAATCAGGCGAAAGAGACAAATTTAGCCGTCTAGCTCCATAGACTCCCATTCATTTAGCACTGGACTGTGATCCCCCCCAGTGGAACTCTGGTGGAACTGCAACCAAAGTCGGTACAATGGGGCTGAATGGGGAGTGGAACGGCTTTCTGTAGACGGGCTTTGGTTCCATTCAGTAATAGCCAGTTCTCTGTAAGTTTCTGTATGTCCTACGTACCATAGCCGTTCCGATGCTATTGAATGCACCACACGTGTGTAAACTCTGTGCTGTTATGCTAGTTCTCAGGTGGATATCCATCTCCTTTGCCTTTCTCAACATTCACCTCTACTTCCCTGGTTTATTGCTGTGTGTAAATGACATAAAGTCAGATTAACGACAGTATACTGTCTGACTGGATGCTAACATTGTGTACTGTTTAGATAATAATAATAATAATAATAATAATAATAATAATAATAATAATACATTTTATTTGTAATGTGCTTTTCTTGTACCCAAAGCGCTACAGTACAGTACAAAAGTAAATACATTAAAAAAACATTAAAAAGAAAACAAACAAGAAATAAGACCAAATATACACATCAAGTGTCACCAATTAAGACACAGACATCTTAAAAAGAAGGGTTTTTATCTGTTTCTTGAAACTTGTTAGTGTTGGGGCATTCCTAACAGTTAAAGGAAGTGCATTCCACAACCGGGGGGCGGACACAGAGAAAGCTCTTTCACCCATCGTTTTCAGTCTGCAAGAAGGCTGTTTAAGTAGAAAAGAGTTGTCAGAACGGAGAGATCGAGATGGCATATAGAGCGTAATTAAATCACATATATATGAAGGTGCAATTCCATGTACAGCTTTATATGTTAAGATAAGAATTTTAAAATCAATACGGTCATGGACCGGAAGCCAATGCAGGTTGCTAAGCACCCCAGAGACAGAGCCTTGAGGAACACCATGACACACCTGTCCAACGTTAGATTTATTATTTTCTAAAATAACAAACTGGGTACGATCAGTCAGGTATGATTTAAACCACTCCAGCACTGTACCGGAAATACCAAGCCAAGTCTCGAGTCTCTCAAGCAGTATAGAGTGACACACCGTGTCAAAGGCTGCACTCAAATCTAAGAGCACCAAGATAGTAAGAGCACCAGAGTCAGCAGAGACGAGGAGATCATTCATAACTCGGACCAAGGCAGTCTCAGTACTATGTCCTGAACGAAACCCAGATTGAAAAGGTTCTAAAAGCTCGTTCACGGACAAGTGAGAATGTAGTTGTGACACGACAACACGTTCCAAAACCTTCGCCAAAAAAGGAAGATTAGATATTGGTCTGTAATTAGACAGATCAGACACATCACACCCAGGCTTTTTAAGAACTGGTGTGATGGAAGCAACCTTAAGGGCTTGGGGAACAAGTCCAGTAGTAATGGAAGTATTAACGATGTTCAAAATGAGAGGACTGATAGACGACAGACACTCTTTAAGAACATGAGTTGGAATAGGATCCAAGGTGCAGGTAGTGGAACTCATAGTCATAATTAATTTGGAAATGTAATCAATGGTGACCGTTTTAAAACTACAAAATAAAGTATGCGGACAATTTAAAGGCTGAATCTCAGGAGGTGCACTCAGAGAGGCACAGGTAATAGACTGATAAATATTATCAATTTTATCAGCAAATAATTTTAAAAACATATTGCACTGCTGCACAGTCAAACAAACAAGTGGATTGGTAGGTTTAAGAAGTTTGTTGATTACTTTAAACATCTTATTTGGATTAGCAGTACCATCATTAATGATTTGAGAGTAGTATTCGGTTCTTGCTATTTTAAGGGCATCGCTGTACAGAACCAATTGCTCATCATACATAAGTTTATGAACAGTGAGCCCTGATTTTTTATACTGTCGTTCCAACTGCCTATTTTTTGCTTTAAGAGCCCTGAGCTCAGTAGTAAACCAGGGTGATGATTTCAAAAATGAAACAACACGTTCCTTCTTGGGGGCCAGCACATCTAGAGTTGATGATAAAATTGAATTATAATGATCAACAGTATTTCCTGCAGGAGTGTCATTTATCATACATGAAAATTGATTAAGATCAATATTTTTAAGATTTCTAAAACTAATAACCCTCTTTTGAAGTTTTTGCAAAGAAACCGATAAGTTAAAACTCAAGAGCTTATGGTCACTAATACACAAATCTTTACCTTCAAGCTGATTTATATCAGCACCAGCTGTACACACTAAATCCAGTGTATGACCTTTTCTGTGAGTTGGAAATTTGACATGTATCAGGCTAAAACAGTCCAGAATCTCCATCAAGTTAGCAGTATGATTACAACTAGGATTATCAACATGAATGTTAATATCTCCAATAAGAATCATATATGGACAAAGGGGATTTAGAAACGCAATTAGCTCTGTGAGTTCATCAAAGAACATAGGGTTAGGCTTCGGTGGCCTACAAATAAACAAGATCAGAACCGGAGAAGCACCGCTAATTTTAAAAACAATACTTTCAAACGATGAAACAGAAGGAACAATAATTTCAGTAACAGAGACATCAGTACTGTAGACAACAGCAAGGCCACCGCCTTTTCCAGTTTCTCTAGATTTGTCAAGATATCTATATCCCGGTGGAGTACATAAATTGAGATTTAAAAAGTCATTCTGTTGGTGCCAAGTTTCAGAAATACAGAAGACATCAAGTTTTTTGTCCAAGATGATGTCATAGAGTAAATCAGTCTTTTTGTTCAAAGAACGTACATTGAGATGGGCAAACCTGATGAAATCAGGGCGTACTTTATCAGAGTATATTGTAGACACTTGTTGTGGATAACATAAGTTGGTAGGTACAGCAGGGGCCCGGGCCAGGGGACGTAAACACCTTGGAAGTGATCCACCAGAGCGTTTCTTCAGGGTGTACGGCCTCATTGTTAAAATGGTCTGTATGGGATGATATAGTGGTGATTGTGTAATAGCCACTGACGGGCTGTAGGGGGAGATGTCACTGCAGACAATGTCCTGAGAGAGGGAAATAGTACTCAGAGAAGAAGAGTCTGCGAAGGGGGTGTGTGGTGTAAATAGTCATTCACGTGCGGCAGACTGTACAGCGTGCTGTATGTTAGCTGCTAAAAACAAGCTGCCAAGCTTGTTTGGGTGCACACCATCGTTCCTATAGTAGGTGTAGCGGTTCCAGAACAAGTTAAAATTGTCGATAAATCTATAATTGTGGGCACAGCAGGTGTACTGGAGCCAGGTGTTCAGACTCAGAAGCCGGCTGAATAGCTCTGAACCGCGGGACACCGTTGGCAAGGGGCCACTGATAAAAACAGATTTGCCACTGCGCTCTAAAAAGCTAAAAATGTTGTTAAAATCCTTCCTTGTCTCCTCTGATTCCCGACGTGCCATGTCATTATGGCCCACATGGATTATCACACGAGTTATGGAGGGTGAGAGAGACTGCAGTAGGCCTGGCAGTTTCTCCAGAAGGACTGGGACCGTTGCTCCCGGAAAACAGCGAGTTGTAGCGTTAAAAAAGCGTATGTTTCTGGTAATGCTGTCACCCATAACCAGAGTTGTCGGGGCAAAAAGGGGACGAAGAGTTTGAAGACTGGGCTGGTCATGGCTGCAAGGAGTACGGACTGAAGGGACTGGAGAATGTTGTGAGTCTGCAGAAGCGGTACTGAGTGGAGGATTACCTGTCAAGTCTGGTCGAGGAAGCCCACCAGAGTGACGGAGCACAGCCTCTCTGAGGATCCGGCGCCGAGCGGAGGCGGTCGAGGTCTGGGAGGAGGGAGGCCGGCAAGCTGACTTTCCGTTGGATTTTTCTGGAGCCTGGGCAGCGTCGACTTTTTCCGCTGTCATCGGCGGTTTTCCAGCGGGGTTAACAGGCGTTGTTGATGCGACAAGGATTGATCTTTGCGTAGTTGTAGAGGCACCAACTGGGATGACCGGGTTTTCCACAGTTAAAGCAGCATATCGGTTGGAGAGTGACAGGAGAGGTGGAGAGATGGTCCCGCCAGGACCCCTCTTGCGGCCGCGGACCACCACGTCAACCCAGGTTGACCCATCGAGTGGAGTAGAGCATGAAGAGGGCCGCTGACATGCGGCAGGGTCCCACGCCACAGTGTCTTGCAGGGCCGAGTCCAGGGAAGCCAGCTTCTGGGACTGTCCACAGGCCAGATCCAGGTAACTGGATAATAGGGAGTCCTTCTTCCGAAGTTCTTCCGACAGCCGTCGGATGTCTTCATTTAGGTTTGTGATTTGTTTATTTGCCTTAGTTAAAAGTGCACTGTCCTCATTAAAACCAACACAGCTATCACAGGCCATCATGGCAAGAGTGTTTGCGGTATCAGCAGTAGTGGTAAGAGTAGGCCAGGGTCTATCCATTTTAGCATCCTTATTAGCAACAGCCAGTTAGGTCGCTTTTTCTTTTCTGGCCTTTGAAAAGCGTCCCCGGCTCGGTGGGCAAGCTGTCGCCGGATCACGGCCCAGTGATAGTTTTTTGCGGGCCTGGTAGTTGGCTACCGCCGGATCACGGGCCAAGAGCTGCTGCTGTGCTGCTGTGCAGCTGTGCTGCTGTGCAGCTGTGCTGCTGTGCTGCTGTGCTGCTGTGCTGCTGTGCTGCTGTGCTGCTGTGATAATTTATCAGAGCTTGCGCTGTGAAATGAATGCAGGGCAGACCAGAGGTGGCTCAGCTCTGCAGTCGCTCAGATGCGCATAAGTTAATGCTATCTCTGTTGTAGTTATTAGCGTTATTAAAGTTTGAAATCCCATCAAGTTTGCCTGTTCATTCATTCCTGCTAATATATAATCATTCCTGCTCATGCACAGATAGTTTAAAGTAATAATAAAATTGGTATCATGGTTGTTAAAGTTTTTTAAAGGTTAGGGGAATGTAAAAAATAACGTTAGGGGAACGCTCTCTAAAGGTTGCAACGTTAGGCGAACGTTCTGGGAACGTTCTAACCAAAAACTAACGTTCCCTAAACATTCACAAAACTTGCCATAGGGACCAAAAACTAACCACAAACTAAATAAAAACTAACCTTCAGGGAACTTTTCTGCAACCAAAAACGAACGTTCTGGGAACTAAAAATTGTTAGCTGGGAATATGACCACGTGGTGAACCTATGAACCTAACTCATAGACATCTGACATTAAAGATTTGTGTTGTTGTTGCCCAGATAAAATGACAGAGAAAAGAAGACATAAGATCCTTTTTCAGTGCCCCAAAACGCTAAGTAAGTAGGCCTACAATAAGTCCTCATATCAAGACAATTTGGTAACATCTTTATAATAATGGGTGCTTATGGAAATACTAACGTCACTATGTCACAGGCAAAGGAGACAGAGAATTGAGGAACAGGGAGGCCAGGAACAGTCAGGTGTAGAGTCTCAGGTGTGTGTTGAGGTTAGTTCATATTTTTAGAGGTGGCAGATGAGCTTTACTTAATGCTCACTAATTTACATTATGATCAGCTAATTTAACAAGTGTACAAAAGCATTGTATTTCTTTTATATGGAGACACTTTTTCAAAATAAGTCATTATCCATCCATCCATCCATCCATCCATCCATTGTCGTCCGCTTATCCGTGGTCGGGTCGCGGGGGGAGCAGGTCCAGCAGGGGACCCCAAACTTCCCTTTCCCGAGCCACATTAACCAGCTCTGACTGGGGGATCCCGAGGCGTTCCCAGGCCAGGTTGGAGATGTAATCCCTCCACCTAGTCCTGGGTCTTCCCCGAGGCCTCCTCCCAGCTGGACGTGCCTGGAACACCTCCCTAGGGAGGCGCCCAGGGGGCATCCTTACCAGATGCCCGAACCACCTCAACTGGCTCCTTTCGACGTGAAGGAGCAGCGGCTCTACTCCGAGCTCCTCACGGATGACTGAGCTTCTCACCCTATCTCTAAGGGAGACGCCAGCCACCCTCCTGAGGAAACCCATTTCGGCCGCTTGTACCCTGGATCTCGTTCTTTCGGTCATGACCCAACCTTCATGACCATAGGTGAGGGTAGGAACGAAAACTGACCGGTAGATCGAGAGCTTTGCCTTCTGGCTCAGCTCTCTTTTCGTCACAACGGTGCGATAAACTGAATGTAATACCGCCCACGCTGCGCCGATTCTCCGACCAATCTCCCGCTCCATTGTCCCCTCACTCGCGAACAAGACCCCAAGGTACTTAAACTCCTTCACTTGGGGTAAGGACTCATTCCCTACCTGGAGAAGGCACTCCATCGGTTTCCTGCTGAGAACCATGGCCTCAGATTTAGAGGTGCTGATCCTCATCCCAGCCGCTTCACACTCGGCTGCAAACCGTTCCAGTGAGTGCTGAAGGTCACAGGCCGATGATGCCATCAGGACCACATCATCTGCAAAGAGCAGCGATGAGATCCCCAGCCCACCGAACTGCAACCCCTCCCTACCACGACTACGCCTCGATATCCTGTCCATAAATACTACGAACAGGATTGGTGACAAAGCGCAGCCCTGGCGGAGGCCAACCCTCACCTGGAACGTGTCCGACTTACTGCCGAGAACCCGGACACAGCTCTCGCTTTGGTCATACAGAGATTGGATGGCCCTGAGAAGGGACCCCCTCACCCCATACTCCCGCAGCACCTCCCCCAAAGTCTCCCGGGGGACCCGGTCATATGCCTTCTCCAGATCCACAAAACACATGTAGACTGGATGGGCATACTCCCAGGCTCCCTCAAGGATCCTTGCTAGAGTAAAGAGCTGATCCGTTGTTCCACGACCAGGACGGAATCCGCATTGTTCCTCTTCAACCTGAGGTTCGACTATCGGCCGAACCCTCCTTTCCAGCACCTTGGAGTAGACTTTACCAGGGAGGCTGAGAAGTGTGATACCCCTGTAATTGGTACACACCCTCTGGTCCCCCTTTTTGAACAGGGGAACCACCACCCCGGTCTGCCACTCCTTTGGCACTGTCCCAGACTTCCACGCAATGTTGAGTAGGCGTGTCAACCAAGACAGCCCCTCCACACCCAGAGCTTTCAGCATTTCTGGACGGATCTCATCAATCCCTGGGGCTTTGCCACTGTGGAGTTGTTTGACTACCTCAGTGACCTCCACCAGGGAAATTGACGACAATCCCCCGTCATCCTCCAGCTCTGCCTCTAACAAAGAGGGCGCATCAGCTGGATTTAGGAGTTCCTCAAAGTGCTCCTTCCACTGCCCCACTACCTCCTCATTTGAGGTCAACAACTTCCCACCCTTACCGCACACAGCTTGGATGGTTCCCCGCCTCCCCCGTCTGAGGTGGCGGACGGCTTTCCAAAAGCGCCTTGGTGCCGACCGAAAGTCCTTCTCCATGTCTTCTCCGAACTTCTCCCACACCCGCTGCCCTGCCTCTTTCACGGCAGAGGCTGCAGTCCTTCGGGCCCTTCGGTACCTTGCAACTGCCTCCGGAGTCCTCTGGGATAACATATCCCGGAAAGACTCCTTCTTCAGTCGGACGGCTTCCCTGACCACCGGTGTCCACCACGGTGTTCGAGGGTTACCGCCCCTTGAGGCACCTAAGACCCTAAGACCACAGCTCCCTGCCGCAGCTTCAGCAATGGAAACTTTGAACATTGTCCACTCAGGTTCAATGCCCCCAGCCTCCACAGGGATGCACGAAAACCTCCGCCGGAGGTGTGAGTTGAAGGTCTGTCGGACAGGAGCTTCCTTCAGACGTTCCCAATTTACCCGCACCACCCGTTTGGGCTTACCAGGTCTGTCCAGAGTCTTCCCCCACCCCCTGACCCGACTCACCACCAGATGGTGATCAGTTGACAGCTCCGCCCCTCTCTTCACCCGAGTGTCCAAAACATACGGCCTCAGATCAGATGAAACCATTATAAAATCGATCATTGACCTTCGGCCTAGGGTGCTCTGGTACCAAGTACACTTATGAGCATCCCTATGTTCGAACATGGTGTTTGTTATAGACAATCCATGACTAGCACAGAAGTCCAATAATAGACAACCACTCTGGTTTAGATCAGGGAGGCCGTTCCTCCCAATCACGCCTCTCCATGTGTCTCCGTCATTGCCCACATGTGCGTTGAAGTCCCCCAGCAGAACTATGGAGTCCCCCTCCGGAGCCCCATACAGGACTCCATTCAAGGTCTCCAAGAAGGCCGAATACTCTGAACTCAGAGTTTTCCCCCCAACAACCCGCAGGCGTAGGGAGGCGACCCTCTCGTCCACCGGGGTAAACTCCAACGTTGCGGCTCTCAGCCGGGGACTTGTGAGTATCCCCACACCCGCCTGGCGCCTCACACCCTGGGCAACTCCGGAGAAGAAAAGAGTCTGTTGTGGAAAATACCCAGGGTGCAGCAGGTGTAGATTAATTAACTGTTTTAGAATAATTGAAGATGAAACAAGTAACAAGAAATAGTAGACTGAAACCAATGTAGGTTTTTGTAATTTATTGAAGTACATATATTCTGCGCAGAATAGGAGAACTCGTTCACAAGATGCACGCAGCAACATGTGGAAGAGTCTTCCAAGTTCACACATCAAGAACATCAGCTTAAATACACAGATAAGAGAGAGGGAGTGACATCGCTTTAAGCACACAATTCAATGTAATAACAAATGAAGATGAGACCTTCTGGTCTGTCTGGTTCACAGGGATGTTGTGTCGTATAACTTGTAGACCGTTGTGACTACGGTTGTATCTCAGTAAACCTAGGTTGGCTATTTTCTCACAGACAAATGTAGTTAACTTCTCCTTGGGGGAGACATAACAAGAGCACATACAGAAAAGACATAATTAATTTGGTAAAATATAATTTTGCCATTACAAGTCCAACCCCTCTCCAGGAGTACGGTTCCAGAACCGAGACTATGCGTAGAGGTAAGCCCCACCAGATCCAACTGGTATCGCTCCACCTCAAGCACAAGTTCCGGCTCCTTCCCCCACAGCGAGGTGACATTCCACGTCCCCAGAGCCAGCCTCTGCTGCCCGGGTCTGGTCCGTCGAGGCCCCTGACCTTCACCGCCACCCGTGTGGCAGCGCACCCGACCCCAGCGGTTCCTCCCACAGGTGGTGGGCCCATGGGCTGGAGAGATAGGTGCCACGTAGCTTTTTCGGGCTGTGCCCGGCCGGGCTCCGTGGCAAACCCGGCCACCAGACGCTCGCTGACGAGCCCTCCCTCTGGGCCTGGCTCCAGACGGGGGCCCCGGGCTTCCTCCGGGCAGGGTCTCTCTATCCCTTCCTCGTTTTTTCATAGGGTTTTTTGAAGTCATTATGTGTTAAGGTATTTTTGTGGCTTGATTGTAAACAACTTAAAAATAAATACATGGTTTTAAAGAAGAATATTGTGGTCAATTTAGTCAGATTTTTCATTGAATCAAAGAAGGATACTGGTACAGTCTCCATGCTACACTAATGATAGTATTAAGGCTTTCCTCTGTGTACACGTCCTCTACGAGTATAATTGTGGCTGTATTATTTGTGTCCCCTTCAAAAATTGCTCTTCAGAAATTTGATGTTTATTGTCCCCCCCCTACTGTTAGATCAGATTTACGCCCATGCACGTACTCAACCTCCCGCAGACCGAGCCAACATTTTGTGGGGTTAGCTGTGAGCCCGGCCTCCCGTAAGGCCTGTAGAACCGAGCTCACCTGGTGCAGATGGGTCTCCCACTCACTTCCATGGATGACGATATTGTCGAGGTAGGCCGCCGCATACTCGTGATGGGGAAGGAGAACTCGGTCCATCAGCCTCTGGAAGGTAGCTGGGGCCCCATGCAGTAGTGTAGTCTATATTTTTGTAGTGGGTATACTGTGATTTCCCCTCCCATTCTCATACTCGCCTGTCACAGAGCAACACCCCATACATTAAGCACTGTGACGTTTCCATATACAAAGTTTACACGGACAACTGACGTTTCAGTATTGATGGCGTTTATTGAAAGCCCTGGAAAAACACTTAAAGTTGAGAACAGATGAGACATATTTAACTTTTTGAGAAATGCAACTCAACCTGAACACCACAGGACATCACACACTAAGAAAACCAGCCATGCTCTTCCCTTAGAGATTATCCATCCATAACAGGTTCAAGGTATCAACAGGCCACTCATTAACTAATGTCTCAAGTTATAGGCGAAGTTAATATAACAGTTACGGCAAAACAGAAACCAATCCACGACAGTTACGATATATTCAACATATAGTTACATACCTGTCACAACAAAATATAAACATTAGGTTGTCAAGGTTTACCAGTAGGTGACTAACCACAGGATAAACCAATCCTGAGTTTTTGTAATTTATATTTTTCCCACAAGGTAGGGGGTTGCTAGGGAAAGTTAAATGTAACCAAAGAATTTCTAATAAGGGAAGAAGTTCCACTCTCTCGTTACTTCCGGCTTCTGGGATTTTTATTTTTTTTTGTAAATTATAGAGTGTGGTCTAGACCTACTCTATCTGTAAAGTGTCTTGAGATAACTCCTGTTATGATTTGAAAAATTGAATTGAATTGAATTGAACTGATTGCAGTTCCATATAGGGGGCGCTCACAGGCCAGTGCAGATTGAATGGGACTCTATGGAGCTATACCCCTCAAAATCCATTTTTCTCAGGATATAAGTAATCGCCAGATCCCCTTTTGTCTATTTGAACGCAGCCTTAAGTCACTACAGAGAGGGGCGGGCAGCCTGGTAGCCTACAACGCTTTCCAAATATTTTTGTACTCCGGCATCTGAGGTGTGCATTGTCTCCTTGGTTGTGTGGCGGAGCAATGGCTTCTTATCCATGTTGTCACATACTTTCTTGGCTCAAAAAGTCTTACAGGGGGCCATTAATGCTGGATCATCATCAAATTGCTCACATTGGACAACAACAGTGTAGATCTCTTGTCAGTGCATACATTGTTCATGAGAATAAAGCCCCTTTCACACTCAGCAGTGCTGCAAGGGATGGTTTGCATGCATCGTATGAGTGGTTTTAGGCTTTCAGGCTCACTGTCTGGGTGCTCAAGGAAATCTCTCATACCATTTACTGCTTGCTCTTCACAAAGATTGAACCACCTGCACAGTCTTTTTACTTGTGCTTCCCCATGCCGTATGTCAGGTGTTGATGGCCAATTGTTGATATCCAGAACGCTGAGATCATGAAGCGTTTCACCTTCAAATGAGAGCCGCTTCTCCATGTTGTTAATCAGACTTTGTAGGAACTGCTTTGCATTGATTGGCGTGAGCTTTGCATTTGACTGAGTGGAACTGATCCAAATTGTCCCAAAGCCTGTGCTGCCAGTGCCTCCTTTGATTTCTCTCCTGGGGTGTCTTTGAATGATGCCAGCACTCTGATGTTGCGCTTCAGAAGCTGGTCTGCTCTCAAGAGTGTGATTGAATGGGCCTGGAGTTGCTGGGACAGGTTTGCAAGCTCAGACAGTGCATCATACGTGAGTCCAAGGTCACACAGAAATTCCTTGCTTTGCATACGACGTGCCAGACCTCTGTAAGTTTGTCTCTCTTTGCTGTTTCTTGTTTCGTCTCCTGCAGCATTTTCAAAGTGTCTGTTGAGTGCTTCATAGGATCTCCACACAGCCTTTACAGAACGGAAGCTGCTGGCCACCCATCGCGTAGATAAAACTCTGCCAATTTTGAGGACTTGTGAGCCCATTTCTTGCGCTGCTTCCAGAAGCTCCCGTGAATTTTTATTAGACTGACTGTACAGGTTGTGGATCTTCTCCATGAAGGCTTTGAAGTGATTCACTGCCTGAACCTCATCCACAGCATCAGATACAGCCAATTCCAAACGGTGGTTCATGCAGTGCCATGTGAAGAGGTTAGGGTATCTTGCAGTAAGCCTGGTTGCCACACCAGAGTTCTTGCACTGGCTCCATCAGAAACAAATGAGACCCACTTTTTTTGAAGCCACTCTTCACTGAAGCCTGCAGTGTCTAGACAGTTAAGTAGAGCTTCTTCTGTACCCTCTGCCCTTTGGCTCTCCAGCTCAACCAGCTCTAGGAACACAAATTCAGGAGTAGCTCCATCTACTGAGGCTTTAACGTTTACAATCATGGCAGACTTGTGGCTGAGAGATGTAGCCTCGTCAATGAGAACAGACAATTTGCTTGGAGATGACACAATACTGTTAACTATTTTTTCCTGCATCTCTTTTGCTAGGTGTTCCACAATTTTTGTGGAACTGTACCTCGAGTGGAGACTAGTGCCCATGTTAACACCATTTTGTTGTTGAAGCTCAATAAGATTGTTATGGTCAGTGAAAGGTTGGTTCACCTTTGCGAGGTAGTATGCTGTTCTGAATACAGCATCCGTCTCAGCCAACACAGTCTCTGACATAGTTTTCACCAAAGTTCCAAGTACATCCTGCCTACCCTTTTCAGTGAGCTCGTGGGCTATTTAATGTGCCCTCGATGTCTCATGTCTTCTGATTTTGTTCCTTAAAGAGGACAGCGCTGTGGATCTGTTTGCACTTGATGACTGGATCTTAAAGTGCACCCACTCCTCAGAAATGGATAGTCCTTTTTCAGTAAGGATGGTGGTTGATTTTGTTGTGCTGCAGAGCACACAACCTGGAAGTAAACAACACCATGACTAATAATTAGCATCATCATACAAGTTTTGTATCTATTAGCAATAACATCTGCTGAACAACGCCTAAATTTACTCAAAAGTATTTAATAAACTGTTTATAATCTTCAACACCATGTCTAACAAATGCATAAAAAGTAGACGAAAGGAGAAAAAAGCTCCACTCTTTCTATTTTAGTTAATTATCTGACCACTGATAACTAACATTATAATATAGTAATTTAATTGTGTAAGTAATGCACATTTAAGATGATCTTGAATTTACTCTCATTTGCATAGTCATTGACCTTATGAATTTCCATTGCTTATATCAGCTTTGCATGTGTGCTGATATTTACCTAACTTTCTGTCCCTCTACTCTAACCAAGGATGCCTGGTTTTAAACTCCCTAGCATGACTTTCAGTCCACAATGCTGGCCATGAGTTCACACCATCTCCCTCATCATCTGAAACAAGAAAATATAAACATTGTATTCTGTTTACTGCTGTACTCTCACACACACACACACACACACACACACACACACACACACACACACACACACACACACAAAACATCATATAAGCTACTGTCACTTACCAGGTAACAGTAACGTTGCGGTTGGATTTTCGGGCTCTGGTTTTCTGTAACGGTAATCGGGTCATCATGATCTGCGGCAGCTGCAGTGTCACCCGACGCGGCAATAGCTTTAGGGACGGACTTTTTAAAACACTGAATTAGTGTTTTTTCGGTCTGTTTACGTTTAATTGCTTTAAAACTTTGTTCAAATTCTACCCCGAGTGATGGACAATGGCTCTGACAGATACCTAGCTAGTTGCGAGAAAGGAAAGACCGCTCAAAGAATGATCGCCAAACAACTTGTTGTTGCTTAGTAACGTTAAGTCCAGGGCACTGCCACGGAAGCCTCAAAGATCCAAAATTATGTCAGTGCTTCACAACACAGACGGGGTGAATTTATGAATGAAAATGAGAATGTTCTGTCACAACGATGTTGTTACGTATCATTGCGCTTTTGTAAGTGGGTATATGGAAATCCTTGACTTTTCCTAGTGGGTATACAGCGTATACCTGCGTATCACGTAGACTACACCACTGGCCCCATGTAACCCAAAGGGCAGTTTCTTGTAGTGGAAAAGCCCATCAGGGGTGGTAAACGCTGTTTTCTCCCACACCTCGAGAACTAAAGGCAATGGCCTTTTGTGAGGTCCAGCTTGCTGATAAAGCGGCCGGTCCCTAGCCTCTCAATTAGTTCGTCAATTCGGGGCATGGGGTAGGTGTCAAATTTGGAGATTTCATTAACCTTTCTAAAGTCATTACAGAAACGAGTCGTGCCATCTGGTTTCGGCACCAACACTATGGGGCTACACCACTCACTGTTTGACTCTTCAATGATATCCCCTTCCAACATCATTTTCACCTCGGTCCTGACAGCCTCTCTTCTTGCTTCTGGTATGCGGTAGGGTCTCAACTTCATCTTTCTCCCGGGTTCAGTGATTATGTTGTGCTCTACCAGATCAGCGTGTCCTGGGGACACTGGAGAACACATCCCGGCTCCGGTCGACCAACTCCATTAGCTCTTGCCTCTGTGTTGAGCTCAGCTGATCTCCCATTGGCACCGCTGCTGGCTTGGTCTCTGCTGTAGCCTTCTTTGGGGCAAAAGAATAGAGTACATCATGTGCAATCCATTTCTTTAACAAATTCACGTGGTACATTTTAGTCAAATGTCTACGTCTCGGCTGTCTGACCTTATAGTTAACATCACCCATCTTTTCAAGCACTTCATACGTTCCATCTAGCCAAAGACTTACATTCTGAGGTGGGGATTAATACCAACACTTTGTCTCCTGGCTGGAAGTCTCTTGGTTTTGCTCCCCCAGGGCTGTGTTAGCTCACCTGTCCTTTTCACTTTATATACAGATGAGTGTAGAAGTTCTTATCCAAATAACCTTGTCATTAAATTTTCTGATGACACTGCAATTTTATCTCTGCTGAAAAGGAACTGTGACCCGTCTGCTTATTTTAGGGAAATTGAAAGATTTGTGAATTGGTGTGACGACAACTACCTTGCTCTAAACGTTTCCAAGACTGTAGAGATGGTGTTTGATCCTCGGGGAGTCGGTGACCACAGGCCTGTGGTCATTCACAACCAAACCATCACTCAGGCCCGCTCATACAAATATCTTGGTGTTTATATTGACGAGTCACTAACCTGGAGCACACATGTCGACAGTCTCTGTTGCAGACTGCAGCAGCGGTTGCATTTCTTACGACGATTGCGAATTCATGGCGCAGATAAAAAAATGATGTTTGATATTTTATCAAGCAGTCCTGGAAAGCCTGGTCAGATACGGTATTACAGCTTGGTTTGGCAACCTCCCTGTGCAGTTGAAAACTAAACTGTTCCGATTGATTCATACTGCATGGAAGATCATTGGTGTTAAAGAGCACTTATCCATGCAAAGTCTTTATGAACAGGCTTCTTTGCGACAAGCAAATAGAATTGTTAGCGACACGTCCCACGTTCTGCACGCAGAATATGAGCTGCTGCCCTCCGGTAGGAGGTTTAGAGTTACTCGCTGCAGACTTAACCGTTTTAAAAACTCATTTATCCCAGTGTCTATTAAGCTTCTAAATGGCAGCAAGTAAAAGGCCGAACAGGCCAAACTGACGTTGTAGATATGGGACTTTTTTTTTTTTTTTTTTGTACCATCAGGACCATAGTATGGCCTGTGGTACAGTATCGCACAGTATTTGTTGTCTGTACATGCTGTCTGTGTTTGTTTGGTTGTACTATGGCTGCAGCACGGGCTGAGTGCCCAAGACAAATTTCCCACGTTGTGGGACAATAAAGTTAATCTTGAATCTTGAATCTTGTTGTACACCTGAGATTGGGCCTCCTGGGCCTCCCCATATGTTCCCATACCAGGGGCCACAGCGTTGCCATACGGCCTCTCATGTCTTCCACGTGTTCCACCATGGTTCGATGGAGTGATGGTTGCTATTCCGAAGCATCTTTTGCCACGTCCAGCAGTCCTCGGGGTCGTCTCCCATACAGGAGTTCAAAGGGAGAGAACCCTGTGGAAGCTTGGGGCACTTCCCGGATTGAGAACATCAGGCAAGGTAGTAGCTGGTCCCAATTCCTTCCGTCCGCCTCCATTACCTTTTTTAGCATCTGCTTCAGGGTTCGATTAAATTTCTCTACCAAACCGTCAGTCTGTGGGTGATCCACTGAGGTACGCAACTGGGTTATCTTCATTAGTTTGCAGAGATCCTTCATAATTCGGGACATGAATGTCGTTCCTTGGTCAGTTAATATTTCTTCAGGGATTCCCACTCGGGAAAACAGCATAATCAACTCATGTGCATTCCCTTGGTAGCCATGGTGCGCAGGGGTATAGCCTCCCGGTACCTGGTGGCATAATCCAGAATCACCAGGATATACCGGTATTGGTGTCCTCAGTTGCTCTTGGGTAAAGGTTCCACCAGGTCCATGGCAATCCTGCTGAAAGGGACTGAAATGATAGGTAGGGGAACCAAGGGACTGCGAAAATGTGGCTTTGCGCCACTAGCTGACACTCTGGGCAACTGCGGCAGTAGTCCTCCACGGCTCTCTTCACCCCCGGCCAGTAGAATCGGCTTTTGATCCGGTTTAGGGTCTTGTTGGGTACTCGTAGGGTACGGATTAAATTATTGGCAAATTATCAAAGATGTTTTTAATAAAGTTATGAATGTGGGTTATTAATAACTTCACCAAATTGACAAATAATCAAAACGGGGCACCACCCAGAACTCAGGGACCAATAATCAACTGTGAAACAATCTCATAGATGATTCCCTTTAACATACAGATCTTAATTAACTGGTTAATTAATCTGGTCGATTCTAAAGGGACAAAATGAAGGGGTGAATTCGTTTCCTTCATTCCTTTGTCTAACCAGCAATTATTACAACAGATACACAAAATAATCACAGACAACTGCTATTTAAAGTATAGTAGAATTTATTAACTTCAAAATTATCAATGGCCGTTCAATAATCTTTCAATCATCAAACTTATATACTTTGTAACAATACTACAACCAAAAGCAAAAACGGCAAGCATGTGGCATGACACGTCTGTGTGTGTGTGTGTGTGTGTGTGTGTGTGTGAAAGAGGAGGGGGTGAAGAGACCGAGGGGGTTGCTAGGCTACGCCCAAGATTAGCCGTTAGCTTGTTCGAGCTAGCCTAGCTGTGTGTTAGCTGCACAAAAGCTACTTAGCCCCAAGTGGGTGTCTGGCTTGGCCAACAGAATCCCGGATATCGTGGCAGCACACCCAACTGTGAATAACATGATACTGCATATAGGGTCACATGATGTTGTAAAGCAACAGTCTGAAGTGCTGAAAAAGGACTTCATGGATCTACTGAAAACAGTCAACTCCCTAAATGCGAAGGTGTTTATCAGTGGCCCTCTACCGGCAGTCAGAAGAGGAGTTGAGAGATTCAGCAGACTGTTGGCACTGAGCACATGGCTTTCAACTGCGTGTACCGCTCATTCTCTGCAGTTCATTGACAATTTTGACATGTTCTGGGAGCGCAGACATCTTTTTTAAGGCAGATGGACTTTTCCTTAACAAACCAGGAGTAAAGCTGTTCACCTCTAACCAACTTTACTTTCTGCGCCACACATCAGCTCCCTTGGCCAAGGACACAAGACAAGAGGAATCTAAACAAGAGGAAGACATAACAAAGCAGGGCAGTAATCCACCACAGCCCCCGCCTGAGCAAAGATTTGACCATGGAAGACCACAGAGCAGAGATAAGAAATCTCAATCCCCCTCTTCACCCGTCCAACACCCCTCAAACCCCCTCACCAACCCTGACGCCTTTGAGGATCCATACACCCCACCCATCGCTCTCTCCACTCACCTTTTCCCCTCCTTCCCCCTGCCCCATGTTGGAGTTCACTGACCAGATGAAGCAACTGGTAGTTGATGGAACCAAATTTATCCCCCTTCCTTCTCCCATCATTTGCCCCCGGCCAAAAGTAGATGCTGGAATCAAACTTACCCCCCTTCATTCTCCCATCATTGGCCCCCAGCCAAAAGTTAAACGGCAGGCACTACTGCCCACCCAAGGACGGCAGCTAACTCCTCCTCCCCAGACTGATAAGTATACTTGTGTACAAAATGCAGCAAGCTTTGTCTGATATGTGCCGGGTCCAGGCTGCATGCCTAGTGGCACTCATGACTCTTTTCAGGACAAGCCCGGGCCCTGTGTATTAAATCCTTCTTCAATTTATGTTGTGATAGGTAATAGAAAAAGAACGATAAATCCGCTAAGTAAGAACAAGCACTTATCAGCAAACCTCGCAAATTTAGCATTCATTCCTCGTCAGCCAACGCCTATACCAAAAATTGAGACAGATAAATATTTTAACACACTAACACTAGCCTTACTAAACGTCAGGTCTTTGGCAGGAAAATCATTTTTAATCAATTATTTTATTATTAATGGACCATAATAACAGTGGTGCTGTTCTCATTGAGTCAGCTCCCCCTAACTTCAGTTTTATGAGTGAGCATAGAGTGAATAAGAAAGGAGGTGGAGTAGCCATTTTGTATAATGACTCATTCCATTGTACTCAAATATCTTATGGAAATTTTGCTTCTTTTGAATATGTGACTCTTCAGCTAAAGTCCTCCCCTCGAGCTATATTTCTAAATATCTACAGACCACCGAAATACTGTGCAGCTTTCTTCGATGACTTTACTGAACTGCTGTCTATAATCTGTATTAACTTTGACTGTGTAATTATTGCCGGTGATTTTAACATTCATGTGGACAACCTGCAGGATAGAGGGACCAAAGAACTGTGTTGTGTTTTTGAGAACTATGGACTGACTCAGCATGTGACGGAACCCACGCACAATAAGGGGCACACTCTGGACTTGATTATCTCCCAGGGTTTGAACATTTCCAAGGTTGTGGTGACTGACGTTGCTCTCTCTGATCATTCAGGTGTTTTCTTTAACGGCACTATCTCGGTGCCCAAAAGTGTCCAAACTAAGGTAATCAGAAAACGGTATATCACTGAAAACACCAATGAAACATTCATTCAGCTTTTCTCCTCCACACCCGCCCTCACTGGGGTCTTAGTCAATGAGCTTGTAGATAATTTCAATTTTAAAATTACAAATGTTATTGATGCCATTGCTCCCACTAAGGTCAAAGCTGTCTCTAGTAAGAAAAGATCTCCATGGAGAAATGTCATACGGGGAAGAACAGAAAAAACAGTGTCGAAAAGCTGAACGCAGGTGGCGAAAAACTAATCTCCAGGTCCACTATAACACCTATAAAGACAGACTTCACATTTATAATTTGGAACTGAGGAATGCTAGGCGGTCCTTCTTCTCTGACATTATGTGTGCCTCCATATCAAGTAAGGGACATGTGTTGCCACACTGTCCAGGCAAAACAAATTCCAATATCACACAATTTCATATGATCAACCATAAAAACCTGGAGGACATTATACATCTGAAAATCTCCTCCTGTTGCCTTGATATTCTATCATTCTAACAGGCCTTTTCAAAAATGTTTCAAATTGTATGTCTTCTGATCTTTTACAGATTGTAAACACGTCTCTACTCTCAGGTATCTTCCCAAAGGCCCTGAAAACTGCAGTCATCAAGCCACTTTTAAAAAAGAACAATCTAGACATGGCATTACTGAGCAACTATAGGCCAATATCTCACCTTCCATTCTTAAGTAAAATCATTGAAAAAGCGTTTTTTCAACAACTCAACGTTTTCTTGGCACTAAACAATGGTTTTGATGCCTTCCAGTCGGGTTTTCGACCACACCACAGCACTGAGACAGCTCTTGTTAAAGTATTTAATGATATCCACTTAAACACAGATAGTGGCAAAACTGCAGTCTTAGTATTACTTGATCTCAGTGCTGCATTTGACACGGTCGACCATGACATATTACTACACCGATTAGAAAACTGGGTTGGCCTTTCTGGCTCAGTCCTAAACTGGTTTAAATCCTATTTAAAGAATAGGGACTACTTTGTATCTACAGGTAATTATACATCTGAGCATACAAATATGACGTGCGGAGTTCCCCAAGGCTCCGTTCTGGGGCCTCTTCTGTTTAACATCTACATGGTGTTTGAACCTCTGAGCTCTGGCCTACCAGCTGGACTTCTTGCATCTCCGGCCTTGGTTTGGGTAGTAAGGGGTACCGCCTACATCCCAGTTGTAAATGTAGGTACCACTGATGTGTTGCTTTATCCACATACGGTTGTAGGTACATTGGGTGAGGTTCGTGTGGTCAGCCTGCCCACCGGGGTCACAGAGGTGCCTTCAGGTGTGGCCACAATGGCATCTCAGACTGCTGCTCCCACGGTGCAGGATCAGATAGATGCCATGGACCTGTCCTCATTGTCTGCTGAAGAACAGGGTCCCGTGAAGTCCCTTCTTGGGAGATACAACTCTGTCTTTTCTGCCCATGATGGAGACCTTGGTTGCACCAACCTGATTTCCCATGACATTCCCCTCTTGGACGACATTCCAGTCAGGCAACGTCACAGGCGTATTCCTCCGTCCGAGTATGAGGTAGTTAAAGAGCATATTCACCAACTGCTCGAGGCACAGGTGATCAGGGAGAGTAGCAGTCCTTACGCCAGCCCCATTATCCTGGTTAAGAAGAAGGATGGAACTCTGAGAATGTGTGTTGATTACAGGCAGCTCAATGGTAAAACACGGAAAGATGCTTTCCCTCTTCCTCGCATCGAGGAATCTTTGGATGCACTCACGGGTGCCCGCTGGTTCTCTACCTTGGACCTGGCCAGTGGATATAACCAGGTCCCAGTTACTGAGGCAGATCGGTCCAAGACTGCTTTTTGCACTCCTTTTGTGCTCTTCGAATGGAATCGCATGCCCTTTGGGCTCTGTAATGCCCCCGGCACCTTTCAGCGGTTGATGCAACGGCTGTTTGGTGATCAACAAAACCAGTCCTTGTTGCTTTACCTTGATGACATTGTGGTTTTCTCCTCCACAGTACAGCAGCATTTGGAGAGGTTGGAAGTGGTGCTGGGCCGGCTTCAACAGGAGTATCTCAAGGCAAAGCTCACCAAATGTACCTTCTTTCAGCAGGAGGTGCGTTACTTGGGGAATGTGATCTCCAGTAAAGGTGTGGCCACAGATCCCAGCAAGATAGAGGTGGTAGCCAACTGGCAGTCCCCCACTACAGTTTCAGAGCTGCGGTCATTTCTTGGGTTTGCCAGCTATTATCGCCGCTTTGTAGAGGGTTTTGCTAAGTTGGCGGCCCCTCTACACAAGCTGGTGGCGCATCTGGGGGCCACAAAGTCCAAGAGGAGGGCAGAGCGAGCGGTCGGTGATAACTGGACGGAGGAGTGCCATCGTAGCTTTGAAGCACTGAAAACAAAGCTCAGAACTGCCCCATTGCTTGCTTATGCTGACTTTTCTCTTCCCTTCATTTTGGAGGTGGACGCGAGTGATGGTGGCCTTGGAGCTGTGTTATCGCAACAGCAGGATGGTAAAGTTAGGCCAATAGCTTATGCCAGCCGGGGCTTGAGGCCCACTGAGCGCAACATGGTAAACTATAGTTCCATGAGATTGGAGTTTGTGGCCCTTAAAGGGCCCATGACTGAGAAGTTTCGGGAGTATCTGCTGGGCCATAAGTGTGTAGTCCTTACTGATAACAATCCACTTAGTCACTTGTCATCTGCTAAACTTGGTGCAACGGAGCAACGTTGGGCCGCCCAGCTTGCATCATTCGACTTTGAAGTAAAATACCACTCCGGCCGAAGTAACCGGAATGCGGATGCTCTATCTCTTCAGTACCCCCCTGGCCCAGCAAATATGGAAGCTATGCTTCCTGGAACATCACTCCCGAAACCTCTACAGCAGGATCCTCCAGAGAACACGGGTTGAAGCAACCCAAACTGCCGTTATGGCTCTGCCCCATCACACCACTTCTGATATCTGTGCCCTGCAACAGGCGGACCCAGTTATCCAGGAGGCTCTTGTGTTTTGGAGACGTGGGCAGCGTCCGAGCTTTGAAGAACGTCAACAGACTTCCCGGCTTGCCTTGGTGTTACTTCGACAGTGGGACAGGTTGGTGGAGAGGAGTGATGTCCTGCATCGCCAGGTGTTTCGTCCTGACGGCGCAGAAGTAGTCTTGCAGGTTGTAGTGCCTGCTTATTTAAAGAAAGAAGTGCTGACTAAGGTCCACCAGGAGCATGGCCATCAGGGTGTAGAAAGGACGTTAGAGCTCCTACGCCAGCGCTGTTATTGGCCAGGTATGTCCTCGGACGTGTGTCAGTGGTGTCAGACCTGTGAGAGGTGCCAAGTCGCTAAGGACTCTCGACCCACCAAGTCTAGTTTTATGGGGCACTTTTTGGCCTCGCGGCCTAACGAGATTGTAGCCATTGACTACACTGTGCTAAAACCCACTCAGAGTGGTTTGGAGAACGTCCTAGTCATGACTGATGTTTTTAGTAAATACACACTTGCTGTTTCCACCCGTGACCAATGAGCCCCCACTGTGGCTCAAGCTTTGGAGGTGGAGTGGTTCTCCAAGTTTGGTGTCCTGGCCCGCATCCATTCTGATCAGGGCCGCAACTTTGAGAGCTCCCTTATCCAACAGCTTTGTTGCCTTTATGGCATTGAAAAGTCTCGCACCACGCCATACCATCTGGCTGGTAATGGCCAATGCGAACGGTTTAACAGGACGCTCCACAACTTGTTGCGCACTCTGCCAGTGTCTCGGAAAAGAGACTGGAGTTCCTGCTTGCCACAGGTCCTCTTCTCCTATAACACTACTCCTCATCAGGCGACTGGTGAATCTCCATTCTTCTTGATGTTCGGGCAGGAACCCAGATTACCGGTCGACTTTCTGTTAGGCAGAGTTCAGGATCCTGTGGGTGGACACGTCCAATCGGGCACTGCTGAAGGCCGTGGTTGGAGCGTATCCTTCAAGTGGCTCTGTCTCACCTTGTTCACCTCTTGTTGACCCGCCTCAGTCGGAGGACGAGTTGTCAGGGGATGATCTGTTGTTTTTGAGGCATGAGGCTCCTCTGGTAACTCCCACTCAAGTGGTTGCTGTCACCCAAACCACCCCTCGGTTGCAGCCTCCACGATCTACCCTAGTACCTACGGGGCAAGGCCCTTTAGTGACCTCTACTACCAGGGCAGCAGAGGGACCCACTGTTCCTTCTGCCTACATCTTACCCTGCAGTCCGTGAAGTGGCCGTACGTCGGACAGCACATTCAACTGCAATGTCTATCATCTTCCAAGACCACTAGGGGCAGTGGACAATGCTACAAATTCTCTTGGTCCAGTGTCCAATGCAGTAGTGGCTCTCTTCCAACCTTGGAGCTAGCTTAGACTAGCTTTGGCTTTATTCGTCCATCGTCGGGGCGACGATGCTAAAAGGTGGGGTAGATTGTAGCAGTATGAGTTTAACTTCTAACTACCTGGCGCTCTGTTGGCCAAGCACTGCCGCAGCGCCCCCTATAAAAACACCTAGTTGTCCCCCTTCCGCCCTCTCTTGCTTGTTGGGGACGGAAGTGTGTCATACTTCCGCGTCGCCTCTTTGGTGTGTTGCTCTGCTGTGCTACAGGTAGGGTAGCGGCTGTAGCAGCTTGTAGATCTTCGTTTGACGTGTTACCTTCCACCCTGCCGATTTGAATGCTGTGAAGGAAAAGCGATTAACACTGATAGCATGCAGTTGGCATGCTCGGAGTGGCCTCCTTCTGGGTCTACTAAAACTGCTTGAACGGTATGTGGGCTAAATGGGGTTGGATTTATGCTTTAGATTTATTTGATTTATTATTATTTTCTGTAAACATTAGGTGCCGCCAGAGATCTGTTGGCTGTGCTTTCCAACTACCGGCTGCTGTTTTGCCTGGACGGGTTTTTGCCAAAGTGATATTCCTGCTTACAGACTGGTTTGCCTACCTGTCGTCTTGGCCACAGACTGGTTTGCTTATTCAGTGTGGTACAAGTGGTGTACGTAGTGACTACGCCTCTGCCATGTGGTCATATGTGTGGGCCATGGTCTTAATTGTATGAATGTAGTGAAAAAGGGGTTAGCACTCCACATTGTAATTTGGTTTGTTTCTTTTAGTTTGTTTTGTTTTCAATTTAAGTAGAAGTGGCAATCATATTTTGTTTAGTTTTCTGTTCATTAGTGAGTCTTCTACTTAAAAATTGAGTTTCTTTGGTTATGTTTAATTAAAATTAGGGTTTTGTTTTGTTCCTTTTTTTGGGCGTTATTGCTAAGTCTTTTCTTTTGAATTCATATTTTTGTTTTGTACTGCCGCCGGGAACCACTAGTGGTTCTGGCAGTTTATCTTGTGTTTATATTGTGTTCAATTTCTTTCAGTTTGTTCTCTTTATAACCTCGTATATTGATTTTGAAGTTCTTTTGGAGTGAACCCTGCTAATTGTGTGTGTGTGTGTGTTCCCCATTTTTGTCCCCATTTTAGTTGCTGAGAGCCGACGGTGGTGGTGCTGGTGTCCGGGTGGTGGTATTCCCCTCCTTGTGTCTGTGTCTCCCCGTTTTCATTTGCTGTGTCCACTGTTGTGTTTTTGTGTGTGTTCACAGGTGACTTTCCCTGGGATCCCTCACTGCCCCCGTATTCCCATCTCCACTGGTAAGCCTCAGCACAATTATTTTCTCCCCCTTTTTTACTAAGAATGTGTTTTAAACTGTTTTGTTTTTAAATTAATGGAAATAAAATGTGCTTCTTTTAAAAATTGAACCTCGTCTCTGGCTGTATTGTATACTGACCTGTGTGACCTTTTAAATATATCAATCTTGCAATTGGAAGTAAAATCATTCATTAGTAATTGAAATTATTCTCTGGGTGAAATTCCCAGGGTGGCGTTGTTGGTGTGTTTGAGGTGGGTTTCATTTAGAATACCACCTTCTCTATTCTGTTCGCTCTCGTGCCGCCACACTTCCACTGGCTCAGATTATGGAAAACAACAAAATAAGTTACCTCAGTTATGCGGACGACACACAAATTTACATAACCTTATCGCCAGGAGACTATAGTCCTATACAAACACTGACTAAGTGCATTGAACAAATTAATGACTGGATGTGCCAGAACTTTCTTAAATTAAATGAAGAAAAACCTGAGGTGGTTGTTTTTGGAGCAAAAGAGGAACGATTAAAAGTCAGCGCTCAGCTTCAAACGACAATGTTAAAAACAACAGACAAAGCCAGAAATCTTGGTGTAATTATGGACTCAGACCTGAATTTCAACAGCCACATTAAGACAATTACAAAGTCATCCTATTACCACCTTAAGAATATATCAAGGGTAAAGGGACTTATGTCTCAGCAGGACTTGGAAAAACTTGTCCATGCTTTTATCTTCAGTAGACTTGACTACTGTAACGGGGTCTTTACAGGTCTCCCTAAAAAATCACTCAGACAGCTGCAGCTGATTCAGAACGCTGCTGCTCGAGTCCTCACTAAGACCAAGAAAGTGGATCACATCACTCCAGTGCTGAAGTCTTTACACTGGCTTCCTGTGCCTCAGAGAGTTGATTTCAAAATACTTTTTCTAGTTTATAAATCATTAAACGGTTTAGGTCCAAAATACATTTCTGACCTGCTAGTAAACTATGAACCACCCAGACCTCTCAGGTGGTCTGGGACAGGTCTGCTTTCTGTCCCCAGGGTCAGAACTAAACAGGGAGAAGCAGCATTTAGTTTCTATGCTCCACATATTTGGAACCAACTTCCAGAAAATTGCAGGTCCGCTGCAACTCTCAGTTCTTTTAAATCAGGCAGAAGACCTTTCTTTTTGATGTTGCCTTTCGTTAAATAACTATCCATTTCTTATACTTTCGTTGCTTATTTTATCTGCTTTTATATAACTGTTTGTAACTGCTCTTTAATGTTTAATTTCTTATACTGCACTGTAACTTGTATTCTTGTATTTTAATTGTCTTCATGTAAAGCACTTTGAATTGCCCTGTTGCTGAAAAGTGCTCTACAGATAAAGCTGCCTTGCAGTTGTTGAGCAGTGTTAGCTCTGTAGCTACGTGACTAGCTGTGGGCCAGCTGTTCACCTTAGCGCGTGTGTGTAGCAATGTGTTCGTACACGTGTGTGTGTGTGTGTGTGTGTGTGTGTGTGAGTGAGTGAGAGAGAGAGATAGAGAGAAATGGAGGGAAAACACACTTGAACGAAAGAAAACACTTGAACCTTGATCTCTGTGGTTTTGAAATTAACCACTCTCTTCGTTTACTCGAGATTCCAACTTAACTTGACGTTACAGCAGAATCTGAGGTTTTATTCCACGAGTGTTATTCTCCGCGTCTTTCTGCGAGCGAACAGCTGACTTCTCGAAGACAGTAACTAACTCCTCCTCAGCGGGGGGAATCGCAATGTAGCATGTACAGTTTTACCAAGCTACGGTGCAAACACAACATATCAAACAGTATCGTGATCAAATGATATATTCACAGAAAATAATGGGACGTGGTAGTCACCATCAGATTAATAAATCAAACACGCACCAGTAGCGCTTATTAATCAGATTACATGAATGGCAAACAAATGGTAGCAATAACCTTTACTCATTAATAAAACAAACACACTAGTTCTAAAGTCTGCCCAGAGCTATAAAAGCCTTCTTACTGTGTGTTGTCCGTCTGTTCTTAGTCCATAGATTCCCATGGGAACAAAACGGGTCCGGTTCTACTCGTCAGTGGAACCAGAGGAAACCTTTCCCTCCAAACTGGCAGCAGGAGGGGGTTTGGTTTCAGTCGACTTTTGAGAAGAAAACCTTGTTCCCTTCTCCTGCAGGTATGAAAACACCAGTGCGTGTTTTCCAGGATCCAGAAGTATTCTCCAGAACACCGAAATACTTCCACTTTGTTCTGAAAATGGAAGTTTTAGCACAAGCTTGTGTGCTTCCATGAGCAGCGTAAGCCAGCAGCGGAACGAAGGATTTTCGGGTGTCATGATGTTTTATAGGCTCAGGCCCCATGCTGTGTTTGGGGTCCTTCTGCACCAATGGGAAACCTCAGAGCTCTCAAAGGTGTGAAGACTACAAACCTGTAGTTTGAGTTTTGGCCACTTTGGCCACTCCCTGCTGGTCATTCAGCCATTTTGTGATCTGTTTCCAAGTGGTGACCTGTAGGAGTTTGGTGAAACAGGCTTTGGAACTTATGGACATGTGTGTCTTGTCTCTCAGAGGTCAGTTCAATCTGAGGCCTTTTTGGTTAAAATCAGGTTTACCACAACTGCTGGTCCCAACAGTCTTCTCTACCCCTATGAGCCCCAAGAAGGTGGGAGTGTGCCAACTGTAAGACATGTACAAAGGGACGGGGCACCAATAACAACTCCACACATTCATCATTCTTCTTCACAACCTCCATGGGTTTTCCGTCCACCACGGTAACCTGCTGGAGCGCATGGGCCAGGTTGGGGTCCTCCAATTGGGCTGTGCCGAACCGGTCCGCTAGAGAGGCAGGCTCTGGCTCCACCTCCTGGTCCATCGGAAACATGTCGTTCAGACTCGCCTCCCCTTCCTCCTGATTTGCTTCACCCAATTCACCCTCCGAGGGCGGTCCTGTTGACACCTGAGGGTCCACTTCTGTGAGATAAAATGTCATGTAGCCTGGGAAGGCCTCGATTTCTCTTCTCCTGTCTAGTATGTGTAAGATAAGACATGTTCAGATTTACTGGAGCAAAAGTGCTCCTGATAAACACTTGATAAACATTTGGAACAGAATGCACCTAATGAAATATCTTAAAGTAACAGACAATATTTAGGCCATGAGAGAAGAAGAGAATGAGAGCGATCCCAAGGCTAGCACGCAACTTCGCTATCTTCTCAGAGACAGAAAGTCTGAGGGTGATCTAATTGATTGGCGACCCAGACGCAAGGACGGAAGGAGGAACCCAAAGACGAATAAAAGAGTAGGGAAATGCAAGGTCTGGGGTCAGAACCTGGAGAGACTTTGTTGGTGGCTAGGGTGAGAGAGTCTTGAAGGAGGAGCTACTGAACCATATGCATATTGTCTGCTTGCAATATCATTTTGCTAAAAGATATATTATAGTTTAACTGAACGAATCCTGACTATTCATTTCCTGGTCTGCCATTCAACGAACACAAAAAAAAGGTAAAGCAGGAGAAGTGACTGAAGGGGTCAAAAGACTCTGGATTTTTGAGCCAGGGTAAAATTGGACGCACCCTTTTCTACCCTTCCTGGAACCGACACATCCGGGCCTTCACCGTTCTGGAGTCTGTCCCACCCCTCCGGCTCCCTCTCTTCTGGTTTCCTCATTTTTCTACATCCCCAGACATACTGGCCCATAGTGGGCGAAACATAGGGTAATCCCTCCCAATGAGGACCGGCCCCATATTCTGTCCCTTTGTGGTCTGTAGGTGGAGTAGTGTGGTAGGATAGTCTTTGGTCTTACCGTGTATGCACGTGATGAGCACAGTGCCGGTCAGGGATGAGGACTTGGCAAATTCAGGTCTGATCAGGGTCGCCATACTCCCTGAGTCCAAAAGTGCCGTGATGTCCTTTACGTTGGCTCTTACTGGGGTGACACTCTCTGCAGCCCAGCAAGTCATCAGCAAGTTGCAGGGACGTCCTACAGCCACCTCACTGGCTGAGGCCGTAGGCATCGGGACATCGCGGTTTGGACAGTACCAGGTGATGTGTCCTGGCTCGCCACACTCGTAGCACTTTCTGCTGTCCAGATTCAGAAAAGTGGCTGTGGCATCATACGTCCAATCATGGAATCTTTGTGCCCTGCTAATGAGATTAAATCCATAACGGCGCAGGATTTCTTTCTTCAGCACCTCATAATTTGTTGCCTGGTCAGCAGTCAGATCCTGATGTCCTCTGTGCGGAGCCTGACAGTAATGGGGCTAGCAGGCTGGCCCATTGCTCTTGGGGGCATTTCTCCCTAACTGCTGTTCTCTCAAAGGCTTGGAGGTAAGCCACAATATCATCTTTTTCAGTCAGTTTTAATATAAACAGACTCGGTTTGGGACGTGAGACAGCTGGGCCGGCAGCCCCTTCGGCCTGGGCGGCTGTCAGCTGGCTGAGTTCAGCTCGCAGGAGAGAAGTCTGGTGACGTTGCTCCTCCATCAACTCTCGATGCATAGCTTGCTGCGCTAGGTTTGACTTCACCAACTGTTTTACCAGCGCTTCCATTGTACTCTGTGTCTCGGTTAGTCATTGAGTCTGGTCGGCTAGTGCCTGCATTCTCCACCATATGTGGCAAGCCCAGGGGTGTGGGTTTCCACGTCACCAGTTCAATAACAAAAGCCGGCACCAGGAGTACAGTTGAACACAGTTGGTAAGTTTATTAAGGATGATTTACAACGTAGGAGGGAATTTTCAACACTACTTCACCGTCCACTGCTTCACTGTCCACAATCCATTCCCGTCGTTTTCTATCCACAGGTAATCCACAGGTAATCCACACACAGGTCCTCATCCAAAACAGTTCGGTACACAGGGGGGTAATCAGCCAGTCCCGGTCACACCAGTTAGTCACACAGTTAAGTTCAGTGTTCTTCTCACTACTTTTCACCACTCCGTCTCACTCAGTCCCTTCTTTCCTTCCCTCTGGTTCTCTTTGTCTCTAGTTCAAAACACCTGCTTCCCTTTTCCCTCCAAAATTGAATCACTTAATTAATTCCAGCCTCTTCTTGTTGGAAGAGGAAGTCCATATAAGGCCCGGGGTGGAGCCAACGGGCTGCAAGATACCTTCCTTCAATTACCACTCCCCTCACCTCTCCCTGCAATCTACCACATATCATTATGCTAATTTTTAGGTTTGTACTTCGTATTTTTTTTTTGAATTTAGGTTCAGCAATGATCTTGATAGACATTTTTATCATACATTATATAATGTGATATGTTCTGATATCAAGTAACAAATTGGATAAACAGACTGCAGTACTCAGTGCTTGGTTTAATTCGTGGCAATGCTGATATTGGACAAATATTAGTATTACTTTGTGTTTACCAAAGATAGAAATAAAATAAACAACATAGTTTGTTGGGTTTATCTGAGTTTATTGGTTAAGACAATATTGAAACTGATTCTGGTTTATAGAGATTCCATTCTATCAGCATTTAATATTGTACTCTAGTGAGTTTTCAGTAGAACTGCACTATAGACTTTGTTTGCATTTTGAGTTACTATATGACAAATTGTTTAAACTATAAAGTTGTTGAAAACTTTATTTTGGTGACTGTATTAACTTTTGTTGCTTTTATACAGGTATTTCTGTGTAACACAGGACAGTGTTAATGGCTAAACCACTAAACATTATTTATATATACTGAGTGTTTGAGTCATGAGTATTTCATGCCTCAAACAGGAGGGATATAGTAGCATTATAAATAAGATGTTTAAAATATAAAGTGTTCACATCATTTGGATTTTTTAAATACATTTTATTTCATAGAAAAATACAAAAAAGTTAAAACTTAAAACAAGTCTTTACTGACATATAGTTAAGAAATAATAAAAATGTGTGTCTTAATAAGTTCAAGAGATAGATTTGCATACAAGAGCAAAAGATAGAAAAACAGTTTCCGTCTGAAGCTTGGACTGGAGCAAAATGCATAATTCATACATATATTTTGTAAATAGGATAGTGTGATGGAAAAACCTCGTAGTACCATTATCACTGACAGCTCTGTGGAGTCATAATTAAGATCAAATAATAAATAATGGATATGTCTATGATAGTCATCCGGTATCAAAACATTGTTGTGGTCACTTTTTTATTTATTTTTCCAGTCCATAGCTATTTTAAATAACAACCCTTAAAGTAATTTGAGGCCTAAAGTGAGCAATTTACAGAACCAGTGTTTTTCCTTATGAGCACATTTGATATTGATTATTATAGAATAAATGAATGAAAGGTTAACTAAATAGGTATGGATGTTGGCATAGGGATCAGGTGCCACTGTGCTTATCACCTGAATGGTTAAATGCGATGCAGACATGTGCTCCCGTGGACAAAAGCTTTGCCAGTGGTTATTAATGTAGAAGGATGCGAAAAGATCAAGATCTTGCTGTAATCTCAGTCCGTTTGAGATTTCCCTTTGGGAAAGACCGCCTTTAGGGATAGGACATCTTCCCTTCACTGCTCAGTGTGAAAAGGACGTGAAATATTGTGTACAATTTTCTTCTGCTCTCTCTACCATGAGAATCCAGGGTTTTAGCAGGCTTGCCAAGAAAAGTGGAAGGAGCGCTGCATAAACTGAAACCAGGTGACTTTGGGGTGGTGAGGGACTTCAGAAGGAAAAATTGGAACTCCAAACGGTGGCAGGGCCCCTTCCAGATTCTCCTGATCACACACACTGCAGTGAAGATCGCTGAGAGAGCTACATGGATCCACACATCCCACTGTAAGAAGATTCCAGACCCAGGGGAGCAGCCAGGTTTCCTACAACCTGCAACGAGTGACGGGATTCCGGGTGCGTCACCTACGAGGGAAAAATAGGGGCCAGCCTGACAGACGACGTTCTGTGCTACCCCTATGCCAACAGCGTAAAAAGGAGTCTCACCGGATACATCTAGGAGCAAAAGCCTGATCATCAATACTGGTATCGTACTGCCTAAAAATCCTTTGCGGAAATCAGCAGTGACGCTGTATATTCCTCTGGCATTCATCCTCCAGCTCTGACACACACACAGCAGCCACTCACAGCACTGCACATTCCACACAAGCAGCAGAGTTGCTCTGACACACACACATGGAGCAGTCGGACAGAAAGAGACTGAAATGGTACCCGCCACGGAAGTTTGGGGGTTCCATATGTGTTATTTGCCTTATTTTCCTTTCTGCATTGATGGTTATTGCAATTGTGTTGTTAGCTAAGTATGACGAACCACTGGTTGACACCACCACTTTCCAAAGGCCACGGATGCGCCCACACACATTGAAGTCACTCTCGCCGCACAGGGGGTGATCATTGTTGCACTTTCATCCCAGATATTACTGATACCGTCCAGCAGCTAAACCTACTTTTAACTGATTTAAAATCACAAGATGTTCCTGATGCTGATTCTAGTTGGGATTGGTGGTCCTGGTTGGTGGGAGGTGGGTGGAACGCATGGCTGGCAAGGCTTATTGTTTTGTGCTCTTTTGATTTGTGTTTGTTGCATTGTTCCACTGATCAGGAAGATGTTTTCCTCATTATTCTTGTCACATATAATTCAGTATCAGGCATTGCATCACACTGACTCCTCAGGTTTGTTTCACATTCCCATGTATGATGGTATTGATTTGGACACAGTCTCCGACGTAATGTGATTCTCATTATTTTTATTGTTTTCTTCTTACTTAGATGTGATACTCACCTTATTGTATCGTTTTGTTTGTTTGTTCCCTCATAGAAATATTTAACCAAATACTTCTTCTAAATTGTAAATGTAATTTTGTTTAATGTGATTATTTTATAATCAAAAGGGTGGAATGTAATGGGAAAATTACATTTAAACATGATTTTTATATTCTTTGTTTTTTGTCTTACTTTCTCTCATAATGCTGAAGGGTTTTGTCTCTGCATTTCTACATGATGAAAGTAGGTGCCACCAAGTCTGGAGGCACCGTGTGTTCGGCCTTTTTGTGAGCCGATAAGGTATAAAGGTTGAACTAAACTATATCTGTGGACATATTCACTTCTCCCTGGCTGATTGAGATTGTGCCCCAACAACTGAGATAAACGTGATGGGTAACCTCAAAGTGAACAATTGTCCCAGAGGGGAGGGGGGAAGCCAAAGAGGGCCTCTAGCTGTCTCTCTTGTCCAGATTGTGTTAAGAAATGCAGAGTCATGCTAAGGCAAAGAGAGGGTGTTACTGTAATTCTGAAGATGTATATAAGCTCAAGTTTTGTGTTCACTCGTGGAAGACTCGTTCCCATTCTGCTGCATGCGTTTGTGAAACTGTGTTCCTATATTTGCAAATATAATAAATACTCAACAACCAAACTTAGTTTTAATTCTCAACTGTATTATTTGCTTCACTCTTCTTTTCTTAAAAACTCCCAACTCCTGCTGCACACAAAACTTCCACCACACTATCGTCATCGTGTTAAGCCGCCTCAACAGTTGTGATTGGTGCCTCAATTTGGAAACATTGGAAATGGGCTTGAATGGACTCTTAGCCAGACGGACTTGCAGAGGAAATCTCAAATTTGCCGGAAGTTCGTCAGGGTTTTCCCAGGCTACAGACATTTTTTAACGTGCCCAAAATCAACTGGAAGAGAAGACCTGTTCCAGAGGGACCCGACGGCCAATAATCTGCCAAGTAAGTAGACCACCACTTATTTTCCTCAGTGCCTCAAATCTGATTGTGTGAATCACCCAAAAGTACTAAATATCGCTGACCCTGGATTGCTCTTGCTTTCTTATTCCACCCCTAGACAGTGTAGATTGGTGTCCTGTTGGATCGTCTTGGAGTGGGGCTTACGAGGTGAGCGTCAGTGGGGCGCAAGGAGAGGAGAGTCCTGCCTAGTTGTGGGGTGACCACCGTTAGGACCAAGTACCCCTCCCCCACCGGCGAGTACAGAGATTTTCAAGAAGCAGAGGAATTAGCAAGAATTCTCAGATTTTATAAATAATGTTGTGTAAATAATAAGTTTCTGCCATAGGGGAAAGATAATGTAAATATGTGAAATTCTAAATATAAGTCGTATGTAAGATGTATCAGGACTTGTTTATTAACCAAATGATATACAGAAGAACCCTAACCCTAACAACTCTGGCTTGTCAGGCCTGGGCACAGGAGGTGGAGGACAGGGCCAATCTTCAAGGTTACTGTCATCCCTCATCTTCATTGTGTGGTCCATGAGGTCTTGGCGGAATGACTGCACGTCAGGGGCGTCGGACTGGGGGTAAAACCAATACTGATTTCCAGGGCCCAAGGGGAGAGAGGGCCCTTGAAAAGTCTGGAATATATTTTATTTTACCTGGATATTTTCATTTCCTAATTACATTTCATAATGCATGTCAGATGAAATGTAAAGTTAGTGTATTTTCTGAATAACTTGATTGATTGTCTGACTACATCTTGTATACAAAAAAAACTAAGGTCTCACCCACCCCTTGCTAATGCGCCAAATGGTTTAGTTCATCTGGTATCTGGTGGAGCACAAACTTCTGCTGTAGAAATGTCTTTATTAAAGAAAGCCACATCAGGCTACCAAAAAAGAAAGGAAAGACAATAGAAGGAGAGAAAACAAAGTGAGGGGAAACAATTGGTAACTGACTTCTTTTCAAAGAAAGGTGAGCACAAACTAGAACACAAAATCCATGGTGCTAAACTGCTTGAATATCTCCGCGACCAAAACAAACTGAGACAACACATTGATAGAGCAGAACATAACTGATAATTTGGTTATACATGTAATCTGAGGTAAAAGCCGAATAAATGAACCACACTAACAATGCTGTTTGCATACAACACACCCTTATAATAGCTCAATTTGAAACATGTTTAATTTTAAATTAATGTCTATAATTAGCAATAATAGGCTAATTAGTGTCATAGGTAGCTTGGTAGCTCATCGGTAGATCATATCAACATTCTAGTTATGTCAGATTTAGTAGAAGCAGATGTTAAAGGGATACTTCACCGATTTAGCATTCAGCTTTGTATCAGTAGAAACCCGGTAGTATTTCTGAATGACCGTGCTTCCCTCCCTCATGTCCCCCTGAGACAGGAGATATCTGCATTGGGGGGTCTAGAAAAAAAATCTTCCTATGACGTAAAATTACGATTTTTGCATTATCGGAAGATTTTTTGGCCAGAGGCAAAGGACTACAGCCAGTAGTAGGAGCTACTTCCGCATGTTTTCAACCCGAAGCGAGCCGATCTCAGCCGGAAAAAAAACAAAATGTAAGCCATCTTGAATCTTAGTCTTGCGCTCTTCTCAGCAGCAAACTTTTACAACAATTATGTGCATTCAAACTACCGCATGTGTACCACCGGGATACATCGCTACAGATCGGAGAATATGCAGGAAACGTTATTACAGACGGAATAATCGGCACACTACGTGAGCTTCGCCTGCACGGAGACCAGCACGGAGACCAGCGGTCTCGCTTGATGCCCCGAGCCTGGTAGGGGACATCCTCATCGGCTAGGTGGGAAGCTAACGCTAGCCGGCCACCTGTCCCATCAATCCTGCTTGCAAGTGTCCGTTCATTAAACAACAAACTGGACTACATCCAACTTCAACGATGCTCCCAACGCGAGTTCAGAGACTGTGTTTTGTTTTCGTGGAAACATGGCTGAACAACAGTGAACCGGACTGTCCAGCTACCAGGCCTGCTAGCCCTCCGACGATCCGAGCTAGAGATGCTCTGTATGAAGGTGAGCTGTGTTAACACGGACTGGTGCAGAAATGGGGTGATTTGTATCCAACTAACTGCTAACCGCTGGAGTTTGTGACTGTTACATGGCGACCATTCGACATCCCACGCTAATTCACGGCTGTGTTTATACTCGGTGTTTACAGCCCACCAAGCCTAATGCTGGTATGCTTAGCTGAACTTTACGGAGCCTATAATGTGTGTGTGCACTAAAGCTAGCCTGTTTCGTATGTCGTTATTATATAATGTAGTTTTTATATATTTTAAATGTGTAACACCACTTGAGCCACGATGAAACCTTGTTTTGTGTATATGGTTGAAATAACAATAAAACACATTGAGTTGAGTCGAATGCCTCACTGTCTGTCTGTCAAGCGGTAGGCGTGGCTTGGGAGTGGACTCAAAGCAGCGAAGAGAAGTGCATTCTGGGATTTGGTGTCTTTCATCCATATGAGCCAAAAACACATTTTCTGGCTTTTCTCGGCCTAGAAGACACCAATTATTTTTTAAAAATTCACATTTCTGCTACATAAGTGACCCAATTTAAAGATATATTCAGCTTTCCAGCGGTGAAATATGCCTTTAACATTGTGAAACACATGGCCCTCAGTTTCAGAAACTGTCACAGCAGGGAGTGGAGTAGCAACAGAGCCCTCATCCTCCTCTTTGGATTTGAGACAAGGTGAGCTTATATCAACATTAAAGCAAACCACGTTTAGCCATTTAATATTAATATCAAATGTGTCCTTCATAGAGACAGATGATAGAGAAGATGTGATTGAGGATGATGGGAGTGAAGAGAGCAGGGAGCATGAGCGTTGCTCTGAGCACAGTGTGGAAATGACAGATGAGGAACTGGAAAGTAGGCAGAGCAGTGCAGACCAGTTTTTGCCAGAGGATCCAGGACTATGGCCATGAGGAACTATGAGGAACATGGGGGCCCATCAGGACTGCCTATGCATAGGGACCAGGATCTTGTGCTACGCCCCTGTCTCTCATACACGGGCCTGGCAATCCACTGACGACTGGTCTTTGAGTATGCAAATGTATTTGGGTTGTCCTATAAAAGACACACTATAATAACAAATTATGTAATAACACAGTGTAGGTGTGCATGTGGTCAAGTATTTGCACACAGCACAACAGTTGTATCTATTGTATTTGTTATGCAGCTGACATTCCAAAAAATCACTCAATCACTTCCTTTTGTTTTGGTCTGTTCCTTGCCAACATTGGTGTTGTGGTGCATGACCACAAGTTTGGTTCTGGCCAGCACTGCATCATACAAAAAGTGAAGCCTTTTTGTGGGTATACTTCAGCATTGCTAGTGAAAAACCTCCAGGGGACTGTGTAGGTGCAATGCAAGCCCATACAAATATGAGCCAAAAAGGATCTCCAGGATCTGTGCTAAGCTAGGCTAGATGGAGCCGGTTACCTCCAGGATCTGTGCTAAGCTAGGCTAGATGGAGCCGGTTACCTCCAGGATCTGGGCTAAGCTAGGCTAGATGGATCCAGTTACCTCCAGGATCTGTGCTAAGCCAGGCTAGCGGTTGGTGTGTCAGAGTTAGGACATGCACGGAGATGAGAAGGGTATGTATGGACTTATCCAACTCTGGGGGATACGGGGAATAAGACAAAGTCCCAATAAGTCGGCGTGTTCCTTTGAATGACTGCGTCAACGCTACAGAAGAAGACAAAATGAGGTGTCACGTTGTAACAAATGTTTTATTCCCCGTCATGAACTTGGTCAAGCACAAGAAAAACCCTTTGACACACACAAGGACAGATGGACAAAGAGAGGCACACAGATGATGGATAGAATCCATTTGAGCTTTCATCGAACTGAACACACGCACGCACGCACGCACGCACACACCCTTTATTATGGGAAACTTTATTTCTAATTTCACATTTTTATATGTAGGTCTAGGTATGATCTACTCAGATTGTCCAGGCTCTGATGGTCAGCAGCTGTCAGTTCAACAATATAATCATTCTATAACAAATCATTATGAAACAACAGAGAAGACCTGTACATGATTAATAATGTGGGGAAACAACGCCTGGGGGGCGACAGAGCTAAGGCTCTACACTAAAGGCCCTGACACACCAACCCGATAATCGGCCGTCTGACAGTCTGGTGAGGTCGGTGACTCGAGTCTGGTCGGTGTGTTCCGTGCCGTCGTCAGTCGAGGAGCCGTCGGTCTTCATTTGGGACGATTTGACTTGTTGAATCGGAAGGCTAGTCGGCCAGTGGGTCGGCCAGAAGTCGGACTTAATGACCAATTACCGGAAATGACGAGTGGGATGAGTGTGAAGAACGCCTCTCAAAATCTGACGGAAAACTGACCTTTGTTGATCTGAAATGAAGACAGATTCAGCAACTGCACGGCCGATTTCTCCTTAAAATGTTTTCAGAAACATGTTACGGTGAACTACTTTCGTAAAATATGAGATTGTATTCTGAATGAGCCGCCATTATGGTTGGTTTTGAAATTCGGGAGCAGTCAGACCCACGTGACGCGTTCGTCCAATCAGCTGCCGGTTTAAATTTTTTGGGCGACAATCCAGATTAGCGCCGCCTGCTGTTATGGAGATGTACGCTCAAGTCGGCGTCTCTTCGGTGTGTTCTGAGGAACTTTTTGGACCAACTCTGGGAGACTGATCAGTCCGACTGGCTTTACTGCCGCCGGTCGGCCGTCTGGTTGGTGGTCGGAGCATTATTAGTCACTTGGACACAAAAACCGGGACAAATAGGCTCCACCGTGAAAAAATACCAAAGTCACCATTTAAATAAAATGTAAAGATTTTTAAAAAAACACCATCCTTTATTTTTGGGGATTCCCACATTCTTCTGGAAAAAAAACATACAATTAAAAATCTAATTAGCATATTTACAAATATTTCATCTCGACAACACAAACAGACAGACACATTAAATATATCATGTATAAACATGTAAAGACCAAAAACTATTCCTGGACTGAGAGCCTGTGTGAAGGCGATGCTTGTTTTCCTGGTGAGTATTATGGGATGTAGCACATTAGGACGTGCATACCACGAAGCCGTAGTAAAAAGCACATTTACAGTGTACGCCAGAGCAGACAAACAAGGTGATTAATCGTCATGTCGTCCTCGGTAAAAAATTGGACCCGTTTTTATATATATATATATATATATATATATATATATATATATATATATATATATATATATATATATATATATATATATATATATATATATATAAAATATGGGACGTCGGAAAAAAGCGCCAAAAATGCAGAAAAAAAAGTGACAATGTAATAAAATAATGATTAGAAGTGATAAGGAGACGTTTGTCACAGAGTTGGAGTGACATGATTTGAGATTAATTTGATACTTTATTCAAGATTGAACAAAGGAGGCAGCCATGTATACACACGCAAGATGTGTGTATTCCATAGCGTCTGACTTAACATGAAAGTGAACAGTACTTTATACATGTTGGTTTGTGCTGACAGTGAAACTATTTCTTCAGCTCACACAAAATAGCCTCCACACCTTTTATGGTCGAGACTCGTAACAGCTTCGCACATTTCAGGCTCCAGTTTCTCGTGCAAGCAGGTTGTCTGTAAACAACATGCATCTGAAAACCCTGAATGCTGAAATGTCAACCTATCAGACAAAATGTTGGGAAAAGCGAGAGAAAAAAACAATAAAAATTGCAGAAACACCGGCAGAAAAAGCTACAAAAACATCGAAAAAAACAACAAAAAATGTCTGAAAAAAGCTTTTTAGATGTTGTAAACGAGTCCAAAAGGTTGAAATAAGGACGGAAAAAAGCAAGAAAAATGTTGAGAAGGAAACAGAGGTTTTTTTCATGGTCGACAGGAAGAAAACACAAGGGTTAATGGAGTTGTATTTGCAGCTTTAAAAAAAAAGTATCATTAAATATTCCAATACTAACATTTATAGCTGCTTCAGAGTTCACACCGTACTGTATGTACTGGCTGCTGGCGGCAGTTTTAAGACAATAATGTTTTTTTTATTTTGTTTTAAAGTGCCCATATTCTGCTCATCTTCAGTTTCATAATTGTATTTAGAGGTTATATCAGAATAGGTTTATGTGGTTTAATTTTCAGAAAACACCATATATTTGTTAGTATTTCAGCTCCTCTTTCCCCCCCTGTGTGTTGAGCTCTCTGTTTTAGTGTATTAAAGTATGAGGGCGTGCCCTGACAGTACCTAGGTAAGGACTACTAACCAGTCAGAAGCAGAGTATGAGGGCGTGTCCTGACAGTACCTAGGTAAGGACTACTAGCCAGTCAGAAGCAGAGTATGAGGGCGTGTCCTGACAGTACCTAGGTAAGGACTACTAGCCAGTCAGAAGCAGAGTATGAGGGCGTGCCCTGACAGTACCTAGGTAAGGACTACTAGCCAGTCAGAAGCAGAGTATGAGGGCGTGTCCTGACAGTACCTAGGTAAGGACTACTAGCCAGTCAGAAGCAGAGTATGAGGGCGTGCCATGCTAGCAGCTAGGTGAGCATTATAACGTGTGTTCCAAAGTGACCACGTTTGTCTCTGAAGTAAAGGCTGGACTACAACAGAGCTGTTTGGAGCAGTTTGTGAACAGTGTTTTCTGGTGGAGATGGTAAGTCCCTTTGGGGGGGACTTTGGGCTTTTTCACTTTGTAAACCTAGAAAACAATAAAGGAAAGGGAAACAGCCAAACAGCATAATATGAGCACTTTAACAAATAATTTGTCAAACGGTACGTTTGAGGCATTTTGTCTCTTTGCACATTCCTCTGAGGTCGCCACACCTGTCTGCCCCAAGGTCAGAGGTCAATGGACTCCACGGTGTTAATCAGCAATGTCATAGATCTCATTTGCACCTTTTGTGTTTACACAGCGGAGGGGGGGGGTTCTGACGGTGCAGACAGAGAGCAGTTTGAGGCAGGCGTGTCTGCGTGTTGGGAGGACCGGTGGGGGAACGTTGGGACTCCCTCTCTCTCTCTCTCTGCCCCGCGGCACGCCGACTCTCCGTCCCGTCAGCGCCTGCTCTACGTCGTCTGCAGGGGGAGAGAAGGAGAGCATACAAACAACTTCATTTATCCCAGGGCAGATTCAATGTTGCAGTCAACCAGTCACATGAAATACAAACAGAGCAGAAGAAACGCCGTTGCAATAATTCAATCAACCAACATGTCAGTGGCAGCAGGTCAACAAATTGGCGCAGGCGAGAGCAGCGACGCACAAGCACAGGTTGCCGAAATGAAGCTAAAATAAATAAATATACAACCATAAACAAATTTTTTTCACACTACAGTGTTTCCCCTATGTTGATTTGCAAGTGGCGCACCGCCACAGTTAAATTTCTGCCGCCACGCCACGGTATCAATGTTGATTGTCGGAGAATAGCGCGGACACGCGCTTCACATGCCGGGATTCTTGCCTGCGTGCCACACACACAGATGTGTGTGTGTGTGTAAATGCACACACACACGCCTAAAACACGCAGCACCTGACTGGGAACGATACAGAGGATTACCAACGGCCGCTGGGGGGTGGGGGGAGGGGAGCGGGAATCTAGAAATTTGGACAAATTCATATAAACTTAACTGCTGGCTGAGTGAATCGTCCTCTCCACTGGACGGTAAATCTATGGATGTATTATAAAACCAAAACAGATAAATGTGGCTACTTAATATGCACGTGAATGACTCAATCATTATGTTTGTATTTTTTTTGCAACAGCATCATTTCATTGCAAATGAGGCATACAGTGTGAATGCTAGCCTGCTTATCAGTCCATCCATCCATCCATCCATCCATCGTCGTCCGCTTATCCGTGGTCGGGTCGCGGGGGGAGCAGCTCCAGCAGGGGACCCCAAACTTCCCTTTCCCGAGCCACATTAACCAGCTCTGACTGGGGGATCCCGAGGCGTTCCCAGGCCAGGTTGGAGGTGTAATCCCTCCACCTAGTCCTGGGTCTTCCCCGAGGCCTCCTCCCAGCTGGACGTGCCTGGAACACCTCCCTAGGGAGGCTCCCAGAGGGCATCCTTACCAGATGCCCGAACCACCTCAACTGGCTCCTTTCGACGTGAAGGAGCAGCGACTCTACTCCGAGCTCCTCACGGATGACTGAGCTTCTCACCCTATCTCTAAGGGAGACGCCAGCCACCCTCCTGAGGAAACCCATTTCGGCCGCTTGTACCCTGGATCTCGTTCTTTCGGTCATAACCCAGCCTTCATGACCATAGGTGAGGGTAGGAACGAAAACTGACCGGTAGATCGAGAGCTTTGCCTTCTGGCTCAGCTCTCTTTTCGTCACAACGGTGCGATAAACTGAATGTAATACCGCCCCCGCTGCGCCGATTCTCCGACCATTCTCCCGCTCCATTGTCCCCTCACTCGCGAACAAGACCCCAAGGTACTTAAACTCCTTCACTTGGGGTAAGGACTCATTCCCTACCTGGAGAAGGCACTCCATCGGTTTCCTGCTGAGAACCATGGCCTCAGATTTAGAGGTGCTGATCCTCATCCCAGCCGCTTCACACTCGGCTGCAAACCGATCCAGTGAGTGCTGAAGGTCACAGGCCGATGATGCCATCAGGACCACATCATCTGCAAAGAGCAGCGATGAGATCCCCAGCCCACCGAACTACCACGACTACGCCTCGATATCCTGTCCATAAATACTATGAACAGGATTGGTGATAAAGCGCAGCCCTGGCGGAGGCCAACCCTCACCTGGAACGTGTCCGACTTACTGCCGAGAACCCGGACACAGCTCTCGCTTTGGTCATACAGAGATTGGATGGCCCTGAGAAGGGACCCCCTCACCGCATACTCCCGCAGCACCTCCCACAATGTCTCCCGGGGGACCCGGTCATATGCCTTCTCCAGATCCACAAAACACATGTAGACTGGATGGGCATACTCCCAGGCTCCCTCCAGGATCCTTGCTAGAGTAAAGAGCTGATCCTTTGTTCCACGACCAGGACGGAATCCGCATTGTTCCTCTTCAACCTGGGGTTCGACTATCGGCCAAACCCTCCTTTCCAGCACCTTGGAGTAGACTTTACCAGGGAGGCTGAGAAGTGTGATACCCCTGTAATTGGTACACACCCTCTGGTCCCCCTTTTTGAACAGGGGAACCACCACCCCGGTCTGCCACTCCTTTGGCACTGTCCCAGACTTCCACGCAATGTTGAGTAGGCGTGTCAACCAAGACAGCCCCTCCACACCCAGAGCTTTCAGCATTTCTGGACGGATCTCATCAATCCCTGGGGCTTTGCCACTGTGGAGTTGTTTGACTACCTCAGTGACCTCCACCAGGGAAATTGACGACAATCCCCCGTCATCCTCCAGCTCTGCCTCTAACAAAGAGGGCGCATCAGCTGGATTTAGGAATTCCTCAAAGTGCTCTTTCCACCGCCCTATTACCTCCTCAGTTGAGGTCAACAACGTCCCACCCTTACTGTACACAGCTTGGATGGTTCCCCGCTTCCCCCTTCTGAGGTGGCGGACGGTTTTCCAGAAGCGCCTTGGTGCCGACCGAAAGTCCTTCTCCATGTCTTCTCCGAACTTCTCCCACACCCGCTGCTTTGCCTCTTTCACGACAGAGGCTGCAGTCCTTCGGGCCCTTCGGTACCTTGCAACTGCCTCCGGAGTCCTCTGGGATAACATATCCCGAAAAGACTCATTCTTCAGTCGGACGGCTTCCCTGACCACCGGTGTCTACCACGGTGTTCGAGGGTTACCGCCCCTTGAGGCACCTAAGACCCTAAGACCACAGCTCCCTGCCGCAGCTTCAGCAATGGAAACTTTGAACATTGTCCACTCAGGTTCAATGCCCCCAGCCTCCACAGAGATGCACGAAAAGCTCCGCCGGAGGTGTGAGTTGAAGGTCTGTCGGACAGGAGCCTTCTCCAGACGTTCCCAATTTACCCGCACCTCCCGTTTGGGCTTACCAGGTCTGTCCAGAGTCTTCCCCCACCCCCTGACCCAACTCACCACCAGATGGTGATCAGTTGACAGCTCCGCCCCTCTCTTCACCCGAGTGTCCAAAACATACGGCCTCAGATCAGATGAAACGATTATAAAATCGATCATTGACCTTCGGCCTAGGGTGCTCTGGTACCAAGTACACTTATGAGCATCCCTATGTTCGAACATGGTGTTTGTTATAGACAACCCATGACTAGCACAGAAGTCCAATAACAGACAACCACTCTGGTTTAGATCAGGGAGGCCGTTCCTCCCAATCACGCCTCTCCATGGGTCTCCGTCATTGCCCACATGTGCGTTGAAGTCCCCCAGCAGAACTATGGAGTCCCCCTCCGGAGCCCCATACAGGACTCCATTCAAGGTCTCCAAGAAGGCCGAATACTCTGAACTCTTGTTTGGTGCATATGCACAAACAACAGTGAGAGTTTTCCCCCCATCAACCCGCAGGCATAGGGAGGCGACCCTCTCGTCCACCGGGGTAAACTCCAACATTGCGGCGCTCAGCCGGGGACTTGTGAGTATCCCCACACCCGCCTGGCGCCTCACACCCTGGGCAACTCCGGAGAAAAAAAGAGTCCAACCCCTCTCCAGGAGTACGGTTCCAGAACCGAGACTATGCGTAGAGGTAAGCCCCACCAGATCCAACTGGTAGCGCTCCACCTCAAGCACAAGTTCCGGCTCCTTCCCTCACAGCGAGGTGACATTCCACGTCCCCAGAGCCAGCCTCTGCTGCCCGGATCTGGTCCGTCGAGGCCCCTGACCTTCACCGCCACCCGTGTGGCAGCGCACCCGACCCCAGCGGTTCCTCCCACAAGTGGTTGGCCCATGGGCTGGAGAGATAGGTGCCACGTAGCTTTTTCGGGCTGTGCCCGGCCGGGCTCCGTGGCAAACCCGGCCACCAGACGCTCGTTGACGAGCCCTCCCTCTGGGCCTGGCTCCAGACGGGGGCCCCGGGCTTCCTCCGGGCAGGGTCTCTCTATCCCTTCCTTGTTTTTTCATAGGGTTTTTTGAACCATTCTTCTTCTGGCCCCTCACCTGAAACCACTTTGCCATGGGAGACCCTACCAGGAGCACAAAGCTCCAGACAACACAGCCCTCAGGTTCATAGGGACACCCAAACCTCTCCACCACGATAAGGTGATGGTTCCCGGAGAGGCTTATCAGTCCATTCATCATTAAAGCGGCTTTTCCACTCAACTTCCCTTCAGCCTCTTTTGAGCACCACTGACTTTAGACTATAGCACCACTGACTTTAGACTAGCACCACTGACTTTAGACTTGAGCCACTGACTTTAGACTATAGCACCACTGACTTTAGACTAGAGCCACTGACTTTAGACTAGAGCCACTGACTTTAGACTAGAGCCACTGACTTTAGACTAGAGCCACTGACTTTAGACTAGCGCCACTGACTTTAGACTTGCGCCACTGACTTTAGACTAGCACCACTGACTTTAGACTAGCGCCACTGACTTTAGACTAGCGCCACTGACTTTAGACTAGAGCCACTGACTTTAGACTATAGAGTCACTGACTTTAGACTAGCACCGCTGACTTTAGACTAGCACCGCTGACTTTAGACTAGAGCCACTGACTTTAGACCAGAGCCACTGACTTTAGACTAGAGCCACTGACTTTAGACTAGAGCCACTGACTTTAGACTAGAGCCACTGACTTTAGACTATAGCACCACTGACTTTAGACTAGCACCACTGACTTTAGACTATAGCACCACTGACTTTAGACTATAGCACCACTGACTTTAGACTATAGCACCACTGACTTTAGACTATAGCACCACTGACTTTAGACTATAGCACCACTGACTTTAGACTATAGCACCACTGACTTTAGACTATAGCACCACTGACTTTAGACTATAGCACCACTGACTTTAGACTAGCGCCACTGACTTTAGACTAGAGCCACTGACTTTAGACTAGAGCCACTGACTTTAGACTATAGCACCACTGACTTTAGACTAGCACCACTGACTTTAGACTAGCACCACTGACTTTAGACTAACACCACTGACTTTAGACTAGCACCACTGACTTTAGACTAGCACCACTGACTTTAGACTATAGAGCCACTGACTTTAGACTATAGAGCCACTGACTTTAGACTAGCGCCACTGACTTTAGACTAGCACCACTGACTTTAGACTATAGAGCCACTGACTTTAGACTAGCACCACTGACTTTAGACTAGCACCACTGACTTTAGACTATAGCACCGACTTTAGACTAGCGCCACTGACTTTAGACTAGAGCCACTGACTTTAGACTAGAGCCACTGACTTTAGACTAGAGCCACTGACTTTAGACTATAGAGCCACTGACTTTAGACTAGCACCACTGACTTTAGACTATAGAGCCACTGACTTTAGACTAGCACCACTGACTTTAGACTAGCACCACTGACTTTAGACTATAGAGCCACTGACTTTAGACTATAGAGCCACTGACTTTAGACTAGCGCCACTAACTTTAGACTAGCACCACTGACTTTAGACTATAGAGCCACTGACTTTAGACTAGCACCACTGACTTTAGACTAGCACCACTGACTTTAGACTATAGCACCGACTTTAGACTAGCGCCACTGACTTTAGACTAGAGCCACTGACTTTAGACTAGAGCCACTGACTTTAGACTAGAGCCACTGACTTTAGACTATAGAGCCACTGACTTTAGACTAGCACCACTGACTTTAGACTATAGAGCCACTGACTTTAGACTAGAGCCACTGACTTTAGACTATAGAGCCACTGACTTTAGACTAGCACCACTGACTTTAGACTAGCACCACTGACTTTAGACTATAGAGCCACTGACTTTAGACTAGAGCCACTGACTTTAGACTATAGAGCCACTGACTTTAGACTAGCACCACTGACTTTAGACTATAGCACCGACTTTAGACTAGCGCCACTGACTTTAGACTAGAGCCACTGACTTTAGACTAGAGCCACTGACTTTAGACTAGAGCCACTGACTTTAGACTATAGAGCCACTGACTTTAGACTAGCACCACTGACTTTAGACTATAGAGCCACTGACTTTAGACTAGCACCACTGACTTTAGACTAGCACCACTGACTTTAGACTATAGAGCCACTGACTTTAGACTATAGAGCCACTGACTTTAGACTAGCGCCACTGACTTTAGACTAGCACCACTGACTTTAGACTATAGAGCCACTGACTTTAGACTAGCACCACTGACTTTAGACTAGCACCACTGACTTTAGACTATAGCACCGACTTTAGACTAGCGCCACTGACTTTAGACTAGAGCCACTGACTTTAGACTAGAGCCACTGACTTTAGACTAGAGCCACTGACTTTAGACTATAGAGCCACTGACTTTAGACTAGCACCACTGACTTTAGACTAGCACCACTGACTTTAGACTAGAGCCACTGACTTTAGACTATAGAGCCACTGACTTTAGACTAGCACCACTGACTTTAGACTAGCACCACTGACTTTAGACTATAGAGCCACTGACTTTAGACTAGAGCCACTGACTTTAGACTAGAGCCACTGACTTTAGACTAGCACCGCTGACTTTAGACTAGCAGCGCTGACTTTAGACTAGAGCCACTGACTTTAGACTAGCACCACAGACTTTAGACTAGCACCACTGACTTTAGACTATAGAGCCACTAACTTTAGACTAGAGCCACTGACTTTAGACTAGAGCCACTGACTTTAGACTAGCACCATTGACTTTAGACTAGAGCCACTGACTTTAGACTATAGAGCCACTGACTTTAGACTAGCACCACTGACTTTAGACTAGCACCACTGACTTTAGACTAGCACCACTGACTTTAGACTAGCACCACTGACTTTAGACTAGAGCCACTGACTTTAGACTAGAGCCACTGACTTTAGGCTAGAGCCACTGACTTTAGACTAGAGCCACTGACTTTAGACTAGAGCCACTGACTTTAGACTAGCACCACTGACTTTAGACTATAGAGCCACTGACTTTAGACTAGAGCCACTGACTTTAGACTAGAGCCACTGACTTTAGACTAGAGCCACTGACTTTAGACTAGAGCCACTGACTTTAGACTAGAGCCACTGACTTTAGACTATAGCACCACTGACTTTAGACTAGCACCACTGACTTTAGACTAGCACCACTGACTTTAGACTAGATCCACTGACTTTAGACTAGCACCACTGACTTTAGACTATAGAGCCACTGACTTTAGACTAGAGCCACTGACTTTAGACTAGCCCCACTGACTTTAGACTCGCACCACTGACTTTAGACTAGAGCCACTGACTTTAGACTAGCACCACTGACTTTAGACTAGCACCACTGACTTTAGACCACTTTTTTTCTGGTCAGTGGCGGAATTGTTTTCTGAAACTGCTAAATAGCACCAGGGAACCCCCGGGAGCGCAAGTTCATTCCCTAATTTACTGACGTGCGTTTATGGAGGGAAAAGTCTTCTGTGCGTCAGGTGCAAAATAGGAATGATACATGCATGATAGGGCCCATAGTGCGTAGTTTCCATCTCCCCCCCCCCCATGAGGAATTCTAAGTAGTGACAACATTGTTGGCGCGTCCACATGATACAAGCCTTCTGTGATCACGCACCACCACCACCTCCTTCACACAGTTACTAGCAGCCAAGGAGGATTAGCGTTACATGGCCAGAATTACCCATGATTCTTGGAGCTTTCTGGACTAGCAGTTTCTTCCAGAGGGAGCTCAGGTCTGCTAACTGACGTCCACTGATCTTAGAGCAGATCAGAGCAGAAGAGTACTTCACAGAGAGAAAAACATTGCACACCGCATTTTTCAAATTCTGCAGAACATGAATTGTTTTTCAGCAGCTGAAAGGGTGAGACTCCCCCCCCCCCCCCCTTGCACTCTTCCTTTCATAGTTTCCGTTGCCTACTCAAACCAATCGATTTGCATAGCTAGTGTCCTGCAACCCAAACACCTGTTTTGTATGTTTTATTGTGAGCGTGCCAACTTTATGGCAGGCTGACATTTACACAGGTGACTCTCTGCTGCCCACGGACTGTGTGACAATGAAAAATATTTACTTTGTAGTGGGAGCAGAGAAACAGTATACACCCCCGACAGTCTCAATTGGTTGTGCGACTGCCTTGTCAAAAGCTTTTTGTCATCACTCTTACTTTTACAGCACTATTTTAGGGGATAGACGTATGTACTGTGTGGAGATGTCAAACATAGCGGTAACAATGACATTTATAATTTATTATGGACAATAAAGGGGGCATCTCACACACACACACACACACACACACACACACACACACACACAGAGTGATGACAACGTGGGTTGACACGTGTTATTGTCTGCCACTGACCTATTTACCTGCGTCAACTCTCCGGAAAAAAACTGCTAATTGATTCCATTTGTTCCCCGGATAAGCACACGCCAGCTACCTACAGTACCTATATCTGTACCTGTAATTTACTAATGATATATATATATATATATATATATTTATATATATATATATATATATATATATATATATATATATATATATATATATATATATATATATATATATATATATATATTTTAGGGATGGGCATTCGATAAAATTTTGTTCGTCGATCGTCGGGAGAATTAACGATCAATTATCGATTAATCATTCATATTTTTATATTAAAATTCATTATTTATTTATAAATTAAAAACGCAATGAAAATACAAAAATACAGCGTGTTTTTTCTCAATATCTTAATTACAAGAAGAACAACTTGTGGCAGTTAAACTGGAGGCTTCTTAAACAGAGACCCTCGTTTGTTCCAAAATAATAAATAAAAAGAATCATGTTAAATAATAACTCAACCAAAAACATAAGACTACTTAGATCTGACAGGTTTTGTCAAAATGTAACTCAAAACTATCCAAGGCGGACAAAGCCTAATACAAAATAACCAGTTACTCACATACAACTTCTGCACCAGTCTACTGGTTTTTGTTGAGAAAAATAAGCATGTTGACATGATCTGGGTCAGACGTGACCGCTACCTGGTGACCGTCAGTCCAGCCGCCGGAAACACCCGCCGGCCGGGATGCACCGGTACCTCCTCGCTAACCTGGCCAGCCCGGGCCGGGGAACCTTATTCCGTTGTTCGTAGTGAGTTTCTACCAGTCTGGTGATGGTACGTCGTGACGGAATGTGACATGCTGGTTCCAGTATCCATCTCAATGAACTTCAGATCCCTCCAGTAATTTCCCTCTGCTCGCTGTGCATCGCAGCTCCTCCGTGCTAACGGCGAGTTGATGCTAGGTTGATACTGAGAGCAGGACGCACCGCCACCGACATTAACCAGGGTCGGATGTCGGATGTGGTACATCATATGTGGTTCATCATTTGAGTCGTGGCCGTGTTGGACTTATACACGGCGTCGCAGTGTTTGCAGTGAACTAAGTCGTTTTTTAAATCGAAACGGTCCCATGCCACACTTCGCCGTGACCTCATCATGATTACTTTTGAAATCAAAACGGAAACTGGCAGCTAACTGATGAGCCTATGGCGCCCGCGGGTGGTAAAATGTTTAATTGCTTCCACACAGTGGAATTAATTCCATTGCTTCAAGACTCACACTACGCAACGCAACCTGCATTAGTTTAATCAATAACAAATTAACGTGATGGACGAAATTCTTAATGATCAATTATCGATCGGCGATTAATCATGCCCATCCCTAATATATATATATATATATATATATATATATATATATATATATATATATATATATATATTTTTTTTTTTTTTACGTTAATCTTGCTAAATATAACTATGCGAGAAAAACAATTAGCGCAACAGCAGCTACATAGATGGAGCTGCTGCAGCTAATGCCCACCGCTCCACTTAGCTAAACGGCAGTCATGGGGGCATAAATGAAATAGTGCCTTTGTGTATCTTAACAGACACAAAATGCAATTAAAATGTCTGTGTAACATGAACAGGGCCCTTACATGACAACAAGATGCATTTTCAACATTCACCTACCCTGTTAGCTGCTAGCTAGCTAGCTAGCTGTCGTCTGGGAGAGAGAGAGTTCAGTCAGGCTTCAGTAATAATCATCATGCAGCAGTCCCGTGTGTATTTGTAGCATATATATGGATATCAGTGTTTCCCCTATTTTGATTTGCAAGTGGCGCACCGCCACAGTTAAATTTCTGCCGCCACGCCACGGTGTCAATGTTGATTGTCGGAGAATAGCGCGGACACGCGCTTCACAGGTAGAGCACAAACCCAGCCCCGTCTCTATTCACATACCGGGATTCTTGCCTGCGCGCCACACACACACGCAGCCGAGATGTGTGTGTACGTTAACATTAACGCACACACACACACACACACACACACACACACACACACACACACACACACACACACACACACATCTAAAAACACGCGCAGCACCTGACTGGGAACGATACAGAGGATTACCAACAGCCGCTGGGGGGGCAGATGAACGCTAGTCTCATTACTGTAAGTAGCTACGATAAAACCTTTGTGAGTAAAAAGTCAATACTTATCAATGCACTCACCTGTATAGACGGCATAAACATGTAGGAAGAGGTATTTTAATCTGCTCTGTCTGCTCTCATCCACCGCGCTGTTTTACCAAACACAGCTCTACTCTGCAAATCGCGAATTTTTACCAACAAGCTGTTGGTTGTAGTCTTAGCTTAGCTTGGCGGGAATCTAGAAATTTGGACAAATTCATATAAACTGAACTGCTGGCTGAGCGAACCGTCCTCTCTCCTGGAGGTAAATCTGTGGATGTATTATAAGACCAAAACAGATAGCCTACATGTGGCTACTTAATATGCACGTGTGATGCACGAATGACTCAATCTTTACCGTTGCGTTCTTCATTCTTAATGATGATGCTGGTTGTATTTTTTTTTACAACAGCATCATTTCATTGCAAATGAGGCATACAGTATGAATGGTAGCCTGCTTATCAGTCCATTCATCATTAAAGCGGCTTTTCCACATCAATTTTCCCTTCAGCCTCTTTGAATGTGACATTTTTACAGCCTTTCTTTCTGCAAGCATTTTCCTGCATACTACAACCATGTTTCCTTAATCACACATACCTGCCCCCACGGCTAAAAAAAAATCCTAGGGGAGACACTGGATGTATATATGATATATATCCATTTTGTGTGCGATCCATCTGGCGTTGGAGAGTAGTATTCTCTGCCGACAACAATCACGAGAGCGCCCGCTGGTCTGGAGGATGTCCTCCGGAGGACCGCTGATGCCTTCGCGGCACAACACCCACACGAACACCACCAGTTGCCCGAAATGCGTGATCTTGGAGCAGCTGCTTCATCTGCCTGTTGCCCGTCTGTCTGTCTGTCTGGTTCTTTCCAACTCTTGTGAGGACAGTTCTTCATCTGTATACTCGGGTTCGAATAAATAAGGACGACCATCAAACTCAAAAGCCTCTTCCATATGTTCAATATCTGCTATATTCTCCATAGTTACGTTACTCCAAGCTTCTTCCCTGGTGAACCCCTCCGCTCTTCACGCTACACTGTAGCTCCTCCACCTACACTGTTATTTATCTTGCTACAACTGAACTCACACGGGACTTCAGCACGAGACTGCCGCTAGCCGTCTGTTAGTGTTTTACTGAACAAGGCCCAGGCATAATTCTGCCCGTTTCCATGTAGTTACATAGTCAATAATATGCTCATAACCACTACAGCGCTCAGCTACCTATTTTTGAGGGGAAATAAAAATTCGCCGCCAATGCGTCACCGGTCCTCCGGAGGACATCCTCCAGACCAGCGGGCGCTCTCGCGATTGTTGTCGGCGCGGCAAGCGAGAACGGCGGGCAGGAAGCAGAACCACGGCCGCCGGTCGGACACTACCACAACGATCCCCACGGCAGAGAATACTACTCTCCAACGCCAGATTGATCGCACGGATATATATCGGATATATATCATATATATCCATATATATGCTACAAATACACACGGGACTGCTGCATGATGATTATTACTGAAGCCTGACTGAACACTCTCTCGTCCCAGACGACAGCTAGCTAGCTAGCTAGCAGCTAACAGGGTAGGTGAATGTTGAAAACACTTTGTTGTCATGTTCATGTTACACAGACATTCTAATCGCATTTTGTGTCTGTAAAGATACACAAAGGCTTCTCCTTTAATAGGATGGACAACCCAACCTCATCATACTCGTTTTATATCATTAGTGAAGTCTCCGTTCTCGGAGCATAGCCCTGCTCGCGTGAGGCGCGCCGCTTCCTGCTCGCGCTGTTCTGTAGTTTATTAAAAGTTTATTAATTCTGAACGTGTCGTGTCTGGACTGTCTATCTATATCTCTCCGAAGCTTTGGATATTCGATGCTCATTACTACCGAAGCTTCAAAGCTCAAAAAATGGTATTCGGACCAGCCCTAATCAACAGGTATTAGGGCATTTAGCATTTACATTACTGTTAATCAGTGACTACCTTGTTATGATATAAGAAGTGACCCGTACAGTGTGGCAAACATAATGTGCCACATGAAGAGACAGTGCAGCATATGACCATATGCTGGGTGTGTGGTGACCAGGTCCACCTCACACAAACTTCCTTCTCCCATTCTCTCTCTTTACTACTACTACTACTACTACTACTATTATTATTATAACACACACAACCCCAATTTTATTTATAGTATCAAATCATAACAAGAGTTATCTCAAGACACTTTACAAATTTACAAAATAATTTACAAAGACCCAACAATTCCCGAGATTCCAGGAATTCCCCCAAGAGCAAGCATCAATGCAACAGTGGCGAGGAAAAACTCCCTTTTAGGAAGAAACCCGGGACAGACCCAGGCTCTTGGTAGGTGGTGGCTGACGCAGCCGGATGGGGGCAATAACAGTCACAGAACAGATGATAAAAGAGACTTCAGATACAGTATTAGGGGACCACTAAGGTCTATATAAAAGAGACTTCAGATACAGTATTAGGGGACCACTAAGGTCTATATAAAAGAGACTTCAGATACAGTATTAGGGGACCACTAAGGTCTATATAAAAGAGACTTCAGATACAGTATTAGGGGACCACTAAGGTCTATATAAAAGAGACTTCAGATACAGTATTAGGGGACCACTGAGGTCTATATAAAAGAGACTTCAGATACAGTATTAGGGGACCACTAAGGTCTATATAAAAGAGACTTCAGATACAGTATTAGGGGACCACTAAGGCCTATATAAAAGAGACTTCAGATACAGTATTAGGGGACCACTAAGGCCTATATAAAAGCATCCAAAAAGCAGCATGTCATGGGACCTTTAAATTAAAAAAAACAAGCTTTCTGCTCTCAAACAGAATATAACACATAAGCAAGAGGCCACATTGTATTTACACTGAGCCGGAGCCTGACCTGTGCATTCTGCCTCTGCATCTTGTGCCTGGAGCAGGCCACCGGCTCTTTCTCCCCCGAGCCGTCCCGTTCTGACTCGCGCTCCCGCTTCCCTGTGATGCCGCCTCGGCAGTGTAGCAGGAGTCCTGGATGGAAGAAAGTGCTTTATGTTAAACACAAAGTAAAGAAAATATAAGCATAACATGAGAACAACGTATTAACAACAAAAATAAGGATACAGTATAAGCATCAACTAGGGCTGCACAATACGAGGGAAACATGCGATAACGTTGACGAATATCGCGATAACGATATCACCAAAGAATGACAGGTACATTCTGAAGTGCAATTTTTGACTGATATTTTCTGAAATTACTGAAAAAAAATAACCCCGGAGTGTTTTTTGTGACGTGTTTATAGCGCCAGTTGATTGGCATCAACACAAAAAACGCGCACACACACACACACACCCACACCCACACCCACACCCACACACACACACCCACACACACACACACACACACACGTACACACTTAGCAGGTTTTGAAGGTGAGTCCGTATTGTACCGGGAGCCAATCTAGTGTAATGGAGAAGAACAGTGTCGCCCTCAGGGCAGGAGCAATAGCAGTGCCAGCTTCTCTCTCACCTGGGTGTTGAGGCACAGCAAACTCATGGTAGAGCGGACCGCTGGGGACGGTCTGGCTGGCGTCTGGCACCACCGAGTGGTATCCTGCAACACACACATCAACACATTACATTCCTTCGGAGGAAGGTCTGGCTAGTCCACACAGCATTCCGGGATGGGAGAAAAACGTGAAAAACCCAGAAAAAGCAGGCAAGTGAACTTTAAGTTTGGAACATTTTATGCCATTATTAAATGAGCTTTAAGGGTATTTGCAACTGGAAAGGCCAAAGGCATTGTAATCAAAAGTAATTCTCTGGCGAGGATCAATCAGTGTCAATCGGCTCGTTGCGTTCATGATATTTCTTTTCAAAACGTTGGTGATATAAACAAAAGACATGTCAGGGGACGCCCTACCAAGCTGTGGCTGTTGCTGCTGGTGTAGGTGCGGTTGCAGTCGCTGTTGGGCGCCGCTCGGCCCCGTGTCTTCTTTATTGTGAAAGTTGAGCAGGATGCTCCCGCTGCCGTTACTTGTGACAATGGAGCTCCCCAACACTCCGGGCACTACAAAGAAAAAATTAATTACAGACGAAAACATATGAATGATTGTCATAGGTAGATTCACCACACCATTATTACAACCATAACGGCAAGAAAAGTGCACCGCACATCTTTATTATTATAAAAACTGGCTTAATAATAATAATAACGTGTATGTATATAGCGCCTCTCACAAAACCCCAAGGACTTACAGTGTGAGTTGTTGTTGGTCCCTGGCGGCTGCTCTCCGGGAGAGTAGGCCATCATTCCTGCGGTCCCATTCCCGTTGCTGGACGGCACCGATGCCAGCAGGCCTGAAAGACGCAAAACACGTTTATTTTTCCTTTCTTGAGAGGAAAGGACTTTGAGTTCCTCAGCGTACAAAGAGGGCACGAGTCTGTAGTGGTTTCCATTTGGCCATTTTGAAATGGGATGGATGCCACGATTGTGACGACACGTGTTGGGAAACCTGTTTTGGAGGTAATGGAGCCTTTTATACTAGGGCTGTCAGTTTAACGCGTTATTAACGGCGTTAACGCAAACCCATTTTAATGCCGATAATTTTTTTAACGCACGATTAACGCATAGAGAGAGCAACGGGATCTGTTAGTCCACTTCTTTAACTGTCTATGGCCACGCCATGTCCCGCCCTACGAAGCAGCTGATTTGTTTGGTTTAGGCATTTCATAGGACCTGAACAAATGGAGTTACGTTACCTTGGACGCCTGGCCAATAGTAGTGATTGAAGGGCGGGTCTTGTAATTTCCGCGGCCGGTTTGAGCCAAAGACAGTATGGTTTGAGCTTGCTAGCCGCGTAGCTAGTAGTCTCGTCACGGCGATTAGCTTCGGAGCGAGTAGTGACTCTAGAGTCAGTGAGAGAAACAAAGTGTCTCCTCTGTTCTTTCTGACCACGGTGGGAAACCTGGAGCAGGAAAACCCTCTCCTTGATTTTACGTTGGTTATGAACGAGAACGAGAACCAGGAAATGAGTCACTGGAAACCAGTTGCTATGATGACGGCTATGCCGCTGACGACGCTATGAGCCCATAGACAGTAGGACGAGCCACGCTCGCCTCAGGCATGAGGCAGTACTACCTGCAGGACTATCTGCAGTACTACCTGCAATGGAAAATCGAGGTAACAGCGTTACATTATGTGACAGATTATTAGCTCCAAGTGTGAATGTTAGTGTGAAATTGAACATAACGTATATGACAATGTTGTTTTCAATAAAAAAAAAACATTGTCACAAAAGCAAGCCAATCTACTTTTCCATGCTGATAAGAGAATTAAAATGAGAAAATATAATGGGACAAAAAGAAATCAAGGGACATTTAGAATAGATAAAAATGTGCGATTAATTGTGATTAATCGCGAGTTAACTATGACATTAATGCGATTAAATATTTTAATCGCTTGACAGCACTAGTATCTTTTGGTATGCATTTCAGAAAAAAAATGGTTAGGATTCAGGTGTAATTGCAAATAGTGATTAATCATGATTAATCCACTGAAAATTCTGATTAATTTGATTAAAAATTTTAATCATTTGACAGCCCTATTTTATACATTATCCTGTTTCTTTAGAAATGAACAATGAACGCGTCAGATGTGAAGTTATTAACTGTCAAAATGACGCAAAAATGAATGGGAGTCAATAGGATGCTTACGGAAGGTGATGGCTTGATAGCCTCAGATCTCCCCATAATAGCCTCTACACGTAGGCCAGACGGGGCGACCATCGGCAGAAAAGGCATTTAGACTGATCAGTCTCCCCGAATTGTTGAAAACATGCCAGAGAACACACCGAGGAGATGAGACGTAATACGTCTCCATAACAGTAGGCGGCGCTAATCTGTATTGTTGCCCAAAAATGAAAACCAGCAGCTGATTGGACGAACACGTCACGTGTGTCTGGCTGCTGCATTAGGATTTTGGATTTTTCAAACAGCCATCAATGGCGACAATGGTTCAGAATACGATCTCATATTTTACTAAAATAGTTCATGAAACGTGTTTCTGAAAACATTTTAAGGAGAAATAGGTCGTGCAGTTGCTGAATCTGTCTTCATTTCAGATCAACAAAGGTCAGTTTGAAAGATCTTCATCAGATTTTGAGAGACTCTAGTCACACTCATCTCAGCTCCCTGTTTCCGGGTTAGCACTACACCAATCAGATTGGTCATTTGAGCCCGATTGCCGGCAGTGCCCGCCCTCCCGACTATCCCCTACAAATCGGCGAAAATGAAGGCCGACGGCCCCTCCAACGGACGACGGCACAGAACACACCGCACAGACTGGTGTCACCGACCTCACCAGACTGTTCGACGGCCGGTTTTCGGCTTGGTCTGTAGTGGGCTTAAGAGGAACGCTTTCCGGATGCTCACTTACCCCCTTGGATACAAGGCTACGTGATTTTAGACTTTTTTTTTTACTTTTTAAGACCCCGTGGAAACCCTGAATGAGCGCCACGGCAGTTTGTGTTAATGTGCTGCTCTCTTACCCAGTCCCCTGTATCGGCTGAGCTGCTGGTAGATCTGCTTCATCCTCTCGATGTTCAACCGACTCGCCTCCGCATGGTGAACCATGGGCTTCGGGTAGTGGATGCCGATCACGCACTTGGCGGCCGCCTGGACGGACTCCGGAGCGTTCCATGGGTCGTAGATGTACTTAGCGGGGAAACCTCGGAGGACAGGTAAGTATCGTCTGGAAGCACAGGGAGACATTAGATTTTGCAGGCTTGTGTCAACCCAAATGTGGAAGGTTACAGAGGAAATCAGGGCCACGAGTGGTACGCAAGGTATGCTACAGGTTTCTGTCTGCTAGCAAACATAGGGATGTAGGAAACATGCCTAAAAGCTGCTTTGTGGTGATATTCACGACCAACAGGGTAACAAACCCAGAACTTTAGTTTTCATAAGTTGCCAAGCCCAAAAAACTGCTTTTATGAAGACAAAACAAACTTGAGGAATCAGCAGAGAAAATGGGGACACTTTGGGATTCTGACACTTAGCTAACGATATGTCCGATGTGACGTTTGCAGCAAGCATTTTGTTACTAAGTCAAATATCCAAATGTCAGTTTTAGGCTAACCATATGTAAGTTAAGCTAACACACGTTACGTTGGACATAACGTTAACTTAATGTCAGGATCCCACTATCTCCCCCATTCTCTCTGCTGATTCCTCACGTCTATATCCACTCTTCATAAAAGCTCAGTTTTTCAGGTCAACAGCTTATAAAAACTTAAAAGACTATTCCGGCGCAAAATGAACCTAGGGGTTAATAACATATGTGTACCGAGTCCACCGTTCTCTGGGATACGTTTTCATGCTAATCCAATGTGTCTCTAGCTTCAAACAAGCTAGCGCAAACTGCTAACGCTAGACTTCGGGGCAGGGGTGGGGGGATTTATAGATTAGTGGTTGTCATGTGTGTAAGCCAGTCCCTCCAGAAAAACGCGGAGTTTTTTTTGTGATTGTTGCGGACAAAAATCCTTGAATATGCGGCACGTTTTCTTAAAAAATGCGATGGAATATGCGGGATATTTATGCAATTTTATGCGATGAAATGGCGGGAACTTGCAAAAGTTGCGGGAACTTGCGGGAACTTGCAAAAACTGCAGTTTGATGAAAAAGAGAAAAAAAAGTGATTCCCCCAACACCGTGATCTCATACATCACTTCATAACGTTCCCATGGCAACAGGGGAAAATGGCTGCTCTTGTGTGAAGTAAATGCAACATTTTTCAACTTCCTGCTGAGATATATGTGACTTTTTTGCAACGAAAATGCGGGGATTATGAAATCATGCAAGCCCCGCACAGTTTGCGCGGAAATCGGCAATTTATGCGGCGAAAGTGCGGCGTATTTAAAAAAATGCGGCCCCCGCATAAATATGCGGACTTTGGCTGATTATGCATTGAATTCTGCGATCGCATAATCGCGTTTTTCTGGAGGGACTGGTAAGCCTATATAAAATGGAGAGTGGCGTCACCAGTTGAAATAGCTGAAGCTCACGGTATGATTCAAACACTGATTCCAACCTGCTAAAAGTTTGGTTTTCCTTCCTCTAGGCCCTTGTGGATTTGCTCCGAGTGACAAAGAGAGGCCACCTACTAGGGCTGCACGATTAACCTTTATCGCATCGATATTGAGGTTTTAACTCCCGCAATAACCTAACCTCAGGAGTCTGAGGTTTTTTCCCCCGCCGCTGACATTTGAGTGACAAACCTATTAGCCAATCAAAATGGTCAAATCTCGCGTTCCTGGCTTGCTGGCCAATTAGAAATGGCAATGGAAAAACAAGGTTGTATGCAGTGCATCGGCTTTCTGTCAGCAGAAAAGCAGCTAACACACAACGTTTACCTCGAATTGTGCCAGAAAAAGCTTGTAACTGCGCAGAAATGGCCGAAGGCACTTCTTCGGTGACGGGAGAGGAAGCGGGGGAGCACTCGGAGCACTTGGTTAACAAGAAGGGTGGTACTTCAGCTGTTTGGACTTATTTTGGATTCGCGAAGAACGACGTGGAGCAAAAGAGTGCTAAATGTAAAATATGTTGACGTGCCGTGTCGACGTAAATCTAAATCTAATAAGAATTCATTTTTTATTTTTCAGTGTTTAAGATTGTTAAATTTAAAAATAAATGACCAAGTGGTTAAGTTCATTTCCATTATGTCTTATTCTTTGGTATTTAGGTTCAGGTATTTAATAATCACGAAGCATCAAACAATCTCATTACCTCAATAACGATGTATGTAGTTTATTTAATCCTCTGTGTCGTAAAAGTAACAACATATTTTATTCATAATTTTAGGTTTTATGCACTTAAAAGTATTGAACGCAAAAATCGAAAATCGCATCGCAATCGCAATATTTGTCGGAAAAACCGCAATTAGGTTTTTTCTCAAAATCGTGCAGCCCTACCACCTACCTACTGCACCTGGTCCGAGCTTACCGAGTCCGAGGAGGTGGGGACCAGACAGGCAGGACAGAGGAAGGGGGAGAAACTGTGGGAAATTGCTCAGTGAGGGGGGAGCTTGTGGACCGACACACACACAGACATGCATGAATACTGTAACACGCAGTTAGAAAGCAGAGGGTAGTCCACACCCGTGTCCTCATAGTGAGTTCCATTTGTACTCGGAACTCGGATTTTCCGAGGTCAAAGTTGGAAACACGCCCCCCTGACCTCGGATTTCCAAGCTCGGAACTCGGGTAACCACAGAGTACCCCAAGCTAAAAATCCAACATGGCTGCCCCTGTGCATCAACAGCAGTGAAAGCTGTAGTAACAACTAACTAACATGTTACTTGTGTCCCACTAAAATCAGTCGTACACGCAGTCCTGTCCATCTTCTATCTGTGGACATTTGTATGCACAAAAAGACAGCGTAATGTATTGTTATAAACTGGTATTGTAACATTTCACAAAGCATGGGATGAGGGGCTTTTGTGTGGCACGGCACCTAGGGCTGGGCCATACGGAGAAAATTGTATGGTTGACTATTGGTGCTTTCACAAAATACATTCACAATTTGATATTTAGAATAAATAATCTTCAATATTGTGGATATAATGGCTAAGCCTGGTTCAGAAAATGACATGAATTTACTGTGACGCAGCCTTTAAAAACCAGGAAAAGATCCTCATCTAAGAGAACAGCTAGTCTCATATCTCTCAGCTAGATTAAATCCAGTGCAATACTATTTCAGGGATATACGTCTCCAATGACAATGTCTGTGTGTATGTTTATGTCATTTTCTGGTGTACATGTTCTCTTTGTGTTTGGAACACTTGGAAGTTTATGTCATTTGTGGTAATGTTTCATGTATGTCTGTTAGTGCCAGGGAATTAGCCCCTGTGTGGCAACCCATCTTTCAGTCGTCAGTGGACGCTCACACCATCCCAATAGAGTGGAAAACATCGCATATTAGGACCCTCCCTAAAAAACAAAATCCCAAAGAATATAATGATTTTCGACCAATAGCCCTTACATCAGTGATCATGAAGTCACTGGAAAAGATCATGGTTCGACATCTTAATATATATCTATGGAAGCAACAAGACCCATTTCAATTTGCGTATAGACAAGGTCGTAGTACGGAGGATGCTGTGGTTACACTGGTAATCTTGACAAACCCAAAATATATGTCAGGGCTCTGTTTCTTCATTTCTCATCTGCGTTTAATACAATTCAACCAAATTTACTTTTATCAATAATGATTCAGTCTCAGATTAATCCTTATCTTATTCTTTGGTATTATTCATTTCTCTCAAACAGAGTTCAGCTAGTCAAAGTAAATTATATACTCTGTTCTCCAAAGATAACAAATGTTGGGGTACCCCAGGGATGTATTAGCTCCCCTGTGCTGTTCACTTTATATACCTCTGACTGCACCACTACTTTGCCAAATCAGTTTTTGTTAAAGTACTCAGATGACTCAACTCTACTGAGCTTGTTGAACAAATGTGATGACCTTACTCTGTATCAGGAAAATGTGGATTGGATAATTAAGTGGTGTGATGATAATGCTCTCATTATTAACACTGTGAAGACAGAGGAAAGCATTTTTGGAATAACCCCAACTTGTCTGTCAACTGTCCTCAGTGAAAATTCATAACTCAGAAATCAGTCAAGTCCCGGTCTATAAATATTTGGGTGTCATGATAGACGAAACTCTCATGGACTTCTCATATAGAATTTATTTGCAAAAAATACAACAGTGTGTTTATTTTCTTCGTAGACTGAGATCCTTTGGAGATAGTAGCCAAATCCTTTCTTTGTTTTTCACATCAGTAATTCAGAGTATCATGCTCTACTGTAGTACTGCGTGGCTAAGTAGCCTATCAGTTAAAAATAAAACAAAGCTATTCAATCAGATTAAAATTTGCTCGAAGATTATAGGACTACCTGTAGCACACTCCTTTCAGGAGGCTCACAATAATAGTATACTTAGATTGGCCAGAAATATTTCAAATGACTCTTCATGTCTTGCATAGTGAATATCAGCTTCTGCCTTCAAACAGACGATTTAGAGTTCATTCTTTTAATCGCATCAGACTTAAAAACTCTTTCATACATCAATCTATCCTGTTGTTAAACCAGCGACATTAAATCCAATGCAATACTATTTCAGGGATATACGTACCCTATAAACCTTCAACAATTAATGTTAAAGGTCTCTTCAGCTAAGCCATCTACCTGTCTCTTAGACCCCATCCCAACGAGGTTACTTCAAGAAGTGCTACCACTGGTTAACATTTCATTATTAGATATGATTAATATGTCCTTATTAACAGGTTATGTACCACAGTCATTTAAAGTAGCTGTGATTAAACCTATTCTGAAAAAACCCACCCTCAAGGTGAGGTCTTAGCCAACTATAGACCTATATCTAATCTTCCGTTCCTCTCCAAAATCCTTGAGAAGGTAGTTGCCAATCAGTTATGTGATTTCCTACATAGCAATAGTTTATTTGAGGACTTCCAGTCAGGATTTAGACAGTATCATAGCACAGAGACGGCACTGGTGAAAATTACTAACGACCTTCTAACTGCTTCAGACAAAGGACTTGTCTCCATACTTGTCTTACTAGATCTTAGTGCTGCCTTTGACACTATTGACCATACCATCCTGTTACAGAGACTGGGACACTTAGTTGGTATTAAAGGAATCGCACTGAGCTGGTTTAAGTCCTATTTCTCTGATCGATCTCAATTTGTTAATGTTAATGACAAATCCTCCATGTACGCTAAAGTTAACCATGGCGTTCCACAAGGCTCAGTGCTTGGACCAATTCTATTCTCCTTATATATGCTTCCTCTAGGCAATATTATTAGGAAACACTCAATTAACTTTCACTGTTATGCAGATGACACCCAATTATACTTATCAATCAAACCAGATGAAATCAGTCAGTTAGCTAAACTTCAAGCATGTATTAAAGATATAAAAGCATGGATGACCTACAACTTTCTGATGCTAAACTCAAGCAAAACTGAGGTGATTGTGCTGGGATCTAAACAACTTTGAAACTTACTATCTAAAGATATAGTTACCTTGGATGGTATTGCCCTGGCCTCCAGCACTACTGTCAGAAATCTAGGAGTTATTTTTGACCAGGATATATCCTTTAATGTCCACTTAAAACAAACCTCAAGAACAGCCTATTTTCATCTTCGTTGCCAAAATAAGGAACATCCTGTCTCAGAACGATGCTGAAAAACTAGTCCATGCATTCATTTCTTCCAGGCTGGACTATTGTAATTCCTTACTATCAGGAATCTCAAATAAGTCACTTAAGACTCTACAGCTGATCCAGAACGCTGCAGCTCGTGTTCTGACAAGAACTAAGAAAAGAGATCATATCTCTCCCGTATTAGCTTCTCTGCATTGGCTCCCTGTAAAATTCAGTATTGAATTTAAAATCCTCCTCCTGACCTACAAAGCTCTAAATGGTCAAGCACCATCATATCTTGAAGAGCTCATAGTACCTTACTGTCCCACTAGAGCACTGCGCTCCCAGAATGCAGAGTTACTTGTGGTTCCTAGAGTCTCTAAAAGTAGAATGGGAGCCAGAGCCTTTAGCTATCAGGCTCCACTCCTGTGGAACCAGCTCCCAGTCTGGGTCCGGGAGGCAGATACTGTCACCACATTTAAGAGTAAACTTAAGACTCTCCTCTTTGATAAAGCTTATAGTTAGGGAGTGAGGAGTTGCAGTATCTGCCTAGCCCGGCCCACCTGCTTCTCTGTCCCAGAAATGCTTGTTACTAACCTAGCTCTGGGGAGCTTGCTCCCCGGAGTCTTTCTGTTTCTTTTTCACCCAGGATGAAATCCCGGGATTAGGATGGCACCAAAATCATGGTTCCAGCTGTTGCCGTGGTTCTGCTGAAATACCCTGCTATGCCGTGCTGCTCCCTGCACTACTACAACCACTATTTCTAGTCACTGTTTATTTACTATACTGTGATGCACCCCAACGGCACGTCAGACACCTCCTACCAAGAGCCTGGGTCTGTCCGAGGTTTCTTCCTAAAAGGGAGTTTTTCCTCGCCACTGTTGCACTGAGTGCTTGCTCTTGGGGGATTTGTTGGGTTTTTTGTAAATTATAGAATGTGGTCTAGACCTACTTGATCTGTAAAGTGTCTTGAGATAACTCCTGTTATGATTTGATACTATAAATAAAATTGAATTGAATTGAATACGTCTCCAATGACATCGTCTGTGTGTATGTTTATGTCATTTTCTGGTGTACATGTTCTCTTTGTGTTTGGAACACTTGGAAGTTTATGTCATTTGTGGTAATGTTTCATGTATGTCTGTTAGTGTTATGTTACGTATGTGTATGTCCTCTTTTGTTCACGAGCTACCCAGTGATACACAAAGCATGCATTTGAGCCTTGGCTAACAATAAAGTTGTATCGTATCGTATTGTATCGTATCATATATATGTAATATTGATATATTGCTGCAGGGGGCGCGAGCAAAGTCCAGTCCTTCAGGGTTGCACCACCTACCTAATGAAGTCCCCGTTGGGGTCGGTGCGTCTGCCGAAGCCCACGGGGCAGTAGCAGTGGAAGAACTGCTGGAAGAAGGAGCTGCAGGACAGCCACATCCAGCTTCCTGCGTTCACGCTCCAGTCTGCGTCCAGAAGCAACTCCTCAAAGACCTGCGACACAAAGCAACAGCGTTTGTTTTACATGTGATGCAGAGCTTCCTCAAAGTGTAGTCTCGCATAGCCAGACCGTCCTCCGCAGCGTAAGGACGGTCTGGCTAGTCCACACACAGCATTCCTGGATGGGAGGAAAAACGTGCTCTGGTGCAGCACTTTTTTTATATGAATTGTACTCAGGGTACCCCCAGGATCCTCCAACTCAAATTCAATGCTTTTTAAGACCTTTTTAATACCATTTCAAATGAAATGCAATGCCAACTTCGCACCCATTCCGACAGAACTATGGAGGGGAAAATGTCAAAAATGTATACATTTTAAACCCTAGAAAATAATTATGTACAAGTAGGCTACTTGAATAAAATGTTTTATTTAAATGATCAGTCATATTTAATACAATGTATTGGATTATAATATAATTCAATAAAATAATATATATATATATATATAATATATAATATATATATATATTACACTGTATAATAAGCACTTTTACTTTTGGTACTTTAAGTATATTTTGATAATACTTTTGTACCATTACTTAAGATGTTGAATGCACGACTTGTAACTGACAAGTAATTTGTAACTCTACAACAATTTGTTCTACTTTAACTGCAATACATGATCTGAGTAAGTCTTCCACCTCTGAAAATCACCAACAACAGTCGTGCATGAAAACCTACAGCAGTGTTTAACACTGAAAACACACAGCTCAGTTCAGCGTTTCCTTGCAGCTCTGCTACAGTAGCAGATAACTGTTAACCTGCCGGTCACATCGTCTCTAACAGTCCGCTCACTGTGACGTCCTGCACGGATCAACAGATGTTAGAGTCGCCGGCTGCTCGCTCTGTTTGTTATAAGACGCACACCAAGCAGATTAATGTGCTCACAGATCCAATCTTTGCAGATGTTACCGCTCTGTGTTTGGCTAGCTAATAAGCCGTTAGCCTGTTAGCTTGAGGTTTGTCTGAAGGCGCCGAGCGGCCAGCCAGGCTCCAAAAACACGACACATTCCGCAGAGAGGCTTGTCTACTTTGTCTCGGTCCTCCGGTGCATCCAGCGACGGGCTCTGGTCAGTTTTTAATTAGCCTACATTAGTAACAGTTAATTTTGTTTTGGTCCGAACTTAATCCTAGGAAAGGCTAAAAATATAAGACCTTTTTAACGAAATCCAAGACTTTGTATACCAAATTCAAGGCTTTTAAAGGCCTTAATTTGAGATTATCAAATTCAAGACTTTTTCAATGCTTTTAAGACCCCGCGGGTACCCTGGTACTATACATTTATTGTCATATTTTTGTCTATTTTTCGTACTGCACTATGGACCTTCCACTGAGTCCTGAATATATCATTATTATTATTATTATTATTATTATTATTATTATTATTATTATTATAATAATTCAATGACGCGTCTTTGCCTCATTTAGGGTCTAAATGGGCTGCGTTCGTGCATCCCTCACCTTCATCCCTTCCTCCCAGCTGATCCACAGGTCCCCCCGGGTGAGGAAGCATGCCACTGCGTGCCGGGCCAGGTGGTGGATCCAGCCCTCCTGCCTCAGCTGCGTCATGATGGCGTCTATCCAGGGGAAACCGGTCTTAGCCTCAGCCCACTTCGCCAGCGCTTCAGGGTTTTTGTCCCAGGGGATGCGGACGCAGATGGGGTTCCCCTCCATCTTGTCGAAGCGCGGGTTGTTGGTCGCTGTGGTGTAGAAGAACTCCCGCCACAGCAACTGGCCATACAGGGAAAGTGGAGGCGAGCTGTTCTTTTTCACCTAGATCAAAATAAACACGGAGAGAACAGAAAATATTAGGCCAAAAAGACGGGTTCAAGGGCAACTACCATTTTTTTCAACCTGGACCCTATGGTCCTATGTTTTTGTGTCTATAAATGACTGATAAGAACAATAATCTGTGACATTGGTCCAGTAATAAGCGAGATGGCTGCAGTTAGCAGCGCAGAAACAAGCTACAATGTAAGTTAATAGTAATTGTCCAGCTTGTATTTACCTTCACAAAAGTGCTCATTTTGCCGCTGACAGGCTCAGATTATTATTCTAAGTGTCTGACAACATTATGGGATGGATTTCTAAGGAGGTCGACCTTTCTGTTAAAGAGTAAGATCCTTCTTTTAAACATAAAAACATCTGGTAAATTGCGTTCGCTAAACCCACCAGACTCCATGTAAATAATCAGTGATTTTAGCATCGTAAAACACACTTCATTCAAAGTCGACAGAAACAAAATAAAACTATGAAAAGACATTTTGGGGTCGTCTTTCCACTTTAACCAACCATCACAACTCTAGTTCTGGTTGAAATAAACACAGTTTACAGATTTACATGTGAAAATATGTTGGCTCTATACACGCTAAAAGTACTGCTTTTTTAAATGGAGTCTGGTGGGCGCTAGTGACCTCAGAGCTGTTTCTGGTTAAACAGAAAAGTCTCAAAGAGGTTTTAAAGGTCTATCTCTGTAGGGATCCTTTCCATAATGTTGTCAGACACTCAGAATAATAATCTGAGTCTGTCAGTGGCAAAACAAGCACTTTAGTGGACCAAATTGACAATTTGCCCCATAGGGTTACATTGCAGCCCGGTCTGTGGCTGCCGGTTACAGCGCTCACGCTCAATACAGGACCAAGTTCAAAGATTGTTGTTACCATCAGTCACTTACACACAAAAAAATAGGAACATAGGGCTCAGGTATCCTTTAAGTACAGATTGTTATGGTTGTAAAATAATCATAAAACTATGGTATGAACTGCAGGCATTCTGGCTGTGGCAGAGCTTTTAATAAAATAACATTTATTTTAGCAACATTAATATGTTTTTAGGCTTCAGTCTCTACATTTTAAATATAAAAAGTGCATATGATTTGAATTCTGGTCCAGAAGAATCAATGGAAATGTTAACCCTTAATTGTGCTCGATTCCAGAACTACAATGTGATGCCCAAATATAACAGCACCTGTGAAGGTGTGCGCAATAACATTTGCATGAGGCTATTTCCCACGCCGCCAGTAGGAGCTGCTATGAAAAACGTCTTCACAACAGCATGAGAGGAAGCACCGGAGGAGTTGCAAACGGACCTTGCGGTAGAGGTCCGTGAGCTTGAAGTAGAAGAGGCGGCAGGAGAGGCAGCCGAAGCGCAGGTACGGGCTGAGGCCGGTCGGGCTGGCCAGCAGCGAGTTGGCGTTCATTCTGGGACGCTCAAAATTAGCCACCCACGCCTGGGAGACGACAGAGGGGGAGGAAGGGATGGATGGATGGATGAAAGATGGTAGACACAGGGCAGTTATGAAAAAAACAAACAATGGCATTTCTAATAGCATCTAATAGCATTTATTATATCTCCTTGAGTTCTCCTTTTAAGGGTATTTGCATATATCCCTGTGTGTTTTCATATCAAAATGTTCAGAACAAACTCAGCTTTCTGTATGGTTACGCCCAAATGTGTTCCAGAGCAACGTGCAAAGAGACAATTTGGCTCTAAAGAGGAACTATTTTGGAACTTGAAACCATGCGTGGGGGCTAAAAACAAGAGGGGCAGTACTGACTTTTCTCTCCAGATGGCGCTCTATCCTGGTCAAAGCCTCGGTCTCTCCTCCGGGCCACACGGCCGTCGGCAGGCCCTCTGTGTCGAAGCCTGGAAACAATCAGGATAGATCTGGTCACAACATGCAGCACAGGTAACAGTGTGTTTCCTAAACAGGCTTAGTGGAAGCCTTTTAACCTTGTGTGAATGGAAACCAGACATCTGGATGGACGCTTAAAGAAGCTGGTCAATCCCATAGTGAGGATTTAGACTAGATGCACCTTTAAATAGAAAAAAACGGACTGACAGTTTAAAGGAACACGCCGACTAATTGGGACTTGTCTTATTCATTTCGCCCAAGTAGCAGAAGTAGTACAGCTTCGCCTTCTGAGAATATAGTTCCCAGTTTGTATACAGTTAGAAGATGGCTGTGTGTCATGTGACATTGTTATTTGTACACGCTGTGACTATACAAATCACAACATGGAAATAGGAACATGTTGGCGGTATTTTGTCACTTATTCGGAGCAGTAGGTTAGATGGAGCCGGTTACCTCCAGGATCTGGTCTAAGCTAGGCTAGATGGAGCCGGTTACCTCCAGGATCTGGTCTAAGCTAGGCTAGATGGAGCCGGTTACCTCCAGGATCTGTGCTAAGCTAGGCTAGATGGAGCTGGTTACCTCCAGGATCTGTGCTAAGCTAGGCTAGATGGAGCTGGTTACCTCCAGGATCTGTGCTAAGGCAGGCTAGCGGTGGATGTGTCAGACAGAGTTAGGACATGCACGGAGATGAGAAGGGTATGTATGGACTAACTCTGGGGGATACGGGGAATAAGACAAAGTCCCAATAAGTTGCCGTGTTCCTTTAAAGGGGTGATAGAATGCAAAACCGATTTTACCTTGTCATAGTTGAGTAGCGGCAGTTTGGTGGGTAAATAGGACATACAGAGGACCTCAAAATCCCATAGACACCTCTTTCCTCTGCAAATCTCACTATTTGAAACTGCTGCTGAAAACGGGCAAATCCCAACGAGCCACCGAGTTGACGTCAACTCGCTTCCTGTCCCTTATTTGGCTCAGGAGGCTGTCTTTGTTACGGCCCGAAATTTACATACACCACTGACAGACCTGAGATCAGCTATTTGTCTTACGGCCGTTTTATGAAAATTGATGGCTAATTGCAAATTTGGTATGACAATGTTTGACTTCAGAGGCTCCACAATCTGCCGTCACAGCCAGCTGCTCCCTGCCGGGTATGCTGCCTTCCCACTTGGCCTGCCTACCGTCACGGACCCGCTATGAGCTGGAGCTCTGTCAGGATCGCACACACGAGCTGCGCTTTAGAAAGAAGAAAGTTTGGAAGTTTTTCAAGGATATTGAAAATGAACCACGGTCGTAAATGCAGTGTTCCAGGCTGTACAACGGAATACTGGCCCGGAGAAAGGTGCTTAGAAGGAGTAGCTAGCTAGATATCGGACAATGGAGCGGGACTTACTGGATCTAACACAGCGGTGGAGAGGACGTGTCTGCAGGGCTGTCTCTGCTAAATGTCCCCGTGCTGACTAACAGCAGGGTGAGTTGTGATTCATACAATGTCGAAACTTTGCATTAGTGTGTGTGCGAAACAGTGTATCTGGTGCTGTTTACAGTAACATTAGTTGATGAGTTTATGTGTTGGAGAAGAAATTAAGTTTGAAGCAAGCTGGGAATATTTTGCGTGTGTGCGCGTGTGTGTGTGTGTGCACGCGCACGACTGGAGGATGACTAAACTGTAACTAAACTGTGTCTCTGGTGCTTTGTACAGTAACTAGGGATGGGCATGATTAATCGACGATCGACGATTGATCATTAAGAATTTCGTCGATCACGTTAATTTGTCATCGATTAAACTAATGCAGGTTGCGTTGTGTAGTGTGATTGCAGCAATGTAATGATTTCCAGTGTGTCAGCAGCAATTAAACATTTTACCACCCGGGGGCGCCATAGGCTGCTCAGTTAGCTGCGAGTTACGTTTTGATTCAAAGTAAACATGAAGAGGTCACGGCGAAGTGTGGCGTGGGTCCATTTTGATAAAAAACGACTTAGTTCACTGCAAACACTGCGACGCCGTGTATAAGTACACGGCCACGACTCAAATGATGTACCACTTAAACAAAGTGCATCCGACCGGTTAACGTCGGTGGCGGTGCGTCGTGCTCTCAGTCTCAACCTAGCATCAACTCGGCGTTAGCACGGAGGAGCTGCGATGCACAACGAGCAGAGGGAAATTACCGGAGGGATCTGAAGTTCATTGATGGATATTATTGGAACCAGCATTTAACATTCCGTCACGACGTACCATCACCAGACTGGTAGAAACTCACTACGAAACGAAGAACGGAACGAGGTTCCCGGGCCGGCCTGGCCAAGTTAGCGCGGAGGTACCTGTGCATCCCGTGCCGGCGGGTGTGTTCGGCGGATGGACTGACGATCACCAGGTAGCGGTCGCGTCTGACCCATGGATGTATTAAGGGAACCTCCGACTCAGTATCATGTCAACCTGCTTATTTTTCTCAACAAAAACCAGTAGACTGGTGCAGAAGTTGTATGTGAGTAACTGGTTATTTTATATTAGGCTTTGTCCGTGACTTGGATAGTTTTGAGTTACATTTTGACAAAAACCTGTCAGATCTAAGTAGTATTATGTTTTTGGTTAAGTTATGGTTAAGTTATTATTGAACATTATTATGTTTATTTATTATTTTGGAACAAACGAGGGTCTCTGTTTAACAACGCCGGCTCGCAGAAACGGTTCCGCTGCTAAATTAAACACCGCGGCGCATATATCTTTAAGTTTAGCCAAACCTCCAGTTTAACTGTCACAAGTTGTTCTTGTAATTAAGATCTCATCGAGGTAAAAACATGCTGTATTTTTGTATTTTTATTGCGTTTTTAATTTATAAAAAGTTAAATAAATAATTAATTTTAATATAAAAATATTAATGATTAATCAATAATTGATCATTAATTCTCCCGACGATCGACGAAGAAAATTTAATCGAATGCCCATCCCTAACAGTAACATTAGTTGATGAGTTTAGTGACTTTTTTCAAAAATGCGACTAGCGACAAATTCGGCGACTTTCTGTAGAAAAGACGCCAGTATTGTGTAGCACGCGAGGTACTTCTCTGCTGTGGCCGCCAAAACGGTCTCTCTCTTCTGTGTTCTGTGAGGAGCAGAGGAGCCAGCTGACTCCTCTGAGAGGAGCAGCCCCTCCCCTCTCTCCTCAATTTGCAGGTTGTAAACCAACCAATCAGCTCGCAGCTCATCTAAATATTCATGAGCAGACCATATAAGGAAGAAAAGCTCTTGTTTCTTCCTAGTGCTATTTCACAGGGTTGCATTAGGGAGCATAGAAAATCACCCGGGCCATTTTCAGCCCAACCAATGTTACATACCCTATTAGGAGACCTTAAAGAACAGTGTGAAATACCCCATATAATCATTCTATCACCCCTTTAAGGTGTTCTCCTCCTGCTGCCTACATACCCACAGGCTTGTAAACAGGTCTAAGTGCAGAGATGTGCATTCGTTTTCCTCACCTAGCTCCTCCAGGGATGGGACCCCGTACTTGTCTCCGTGTTCCTCAGAGATGGGGGTGACGCAGCCGCCCATCAGGGCGTCCGACAGAGTCTCCACGGGCATCTCGGGAGGATCCAGCCGACTTATTAGAGTCTGGAAACGCTTGTAGGTGAGAGGAGGCTGCCCGCCATTCAGTTCTATGATCCTGGGGAAGGAAGGGTGGAATCGAATGTATTCCATGCATCGTGAAAGAATTGTAATTGGGACAAAAGCATATGGTCCCAGTCCTACAATGTACTCGCTAAAACCATCCCACATCCTGTATATTTGTATTTTCCTCACTTGTCCAGGTCGTAGAGGGTGTGTGACGTTTTGACGTTGACCTCCACGCCGGCCTCCATGGCCAGCTTCTTGATGGCAGCGTCTCTCTCCTTCCCAAAAGGCTCGGAGTCATACTCAAAGGTCAGCCGAGAGATCTTCCACTCCTGAGACACACAGAGAGAGAGAGAGAGAGACAGTTAGCCCACCAAAACGTCCCAATGAATGATCCAAAATCGATTCCTAAAATCTTTGTTTCTATCATATGACACTAGAAGACCTAAGGAATCCATTGGTACCAACTATAGGCTTGGGTATAGTTTGGAGCCTGAACCGATAAGGGAGAATTAATGTGTATGCATGAGCAGTGATTGACACACAGTTAGACACGCCCCCTGGCCCTGATTGGTGAATCTGAACAGTTAGACACTCCCCTGGCCCTGATTGGTGCATCTGAACAGGGAGCGGTGGATTTTTGTAAATCTCCCTCCAGGCTGTAGGTGGAGCCAAAGGAGCTGGATTTATTTTAAATGACCTGCTTCATGTCGTTCTACTGGAACATAGGGTCAGTTTCAGCAGATATGACACAAAGGTAGTTTTAGAAGTATTACCTACTGCACCTTTAATCCAGCTGCTAGCTAACAGTAGGCTAACGTTACCTGCTGCCAAGTGTCCCTCAAAACTCACTGACCGTAGAGTCTGTAGAGCAGCACTTTATTGTGTGTTCATGTTAAATCAAAAGGAAGTTAATCTAACTGCTTTGGGGGTTTGTAAACATTAATACTTTTAGTAATGTAGCACGTTGCGAGGGAACCTTGTACAACTGTAGAATACCTTTCCTATCCAAGCTAAATTGATTGTGTAACAGAGAAGAGGACTGCAAGAGGAAGCAGCAACTCTTTGACTTGAGGAAATGACACATGTTGAAATGAGATTATCAGAGCTGAGCGCCAACGCTGACCTTAAAGAGCCGCGGGAACACGTTGGCCGGTTGGCCCCGGATGACAAAAAGGCGAGAGTTCAGCTTCCGGAGGTTAGCGTCCAGATCCTCTAAACACTGAAGGAGAAACCTGAAGAGGGAAGACCGAGGTTAATATTAATGTTAAAAAAAAAAAAGTCATAAAGTGACATTTTCATGCCAACGGGACCTTTAGGATTCAAACTTTTCGTCCTTTTCAATCATAAAGCAATGAAAAGGAGTCAGGGCAGCATCCTGTCCTGCTAGTTAGAAAGACTTCTGGCCAATATTACAGCCATTTGTGAGTGCGTGTGTGTTCTTGTTTAACTATATTCTTGGGGTCCAAATATCGGGAGTCCAGTATACTTGTGGGGTCCCGACAGCTTTGTGGGGCCAAAATGCTGGACCCCACAAGTTTAAAGGGCTGTTTGAGGGTTAAGACTTGGTTTTAGGGTTAGGGTTAGAATGAGGTGATGGTTGAGGTTAGGGTAAGGGGCTAGGGAATGCATTATGTCAATGAAGGGTCCCCACAAAGATAGTACCTTTGTGTGTGTGTGTGTGTGTGTCCATTTCAATTTATCCACCCCACAGTTATATCAGCCCACAGTTATATCAGCTGCACACCCTGGTTGGTTATTTAATAACCACAGATCTGATACCATGGTTTGCACAGATTGAAACCAAGTTATCAAATCTGTTTATTTATTGTTGTTGCATCCTCAAAGCGTACAGAAGCATGAAAGACAATCCCTCAAGGATCAGGGTTGGAACCGTAACACAAAACTGGAGCACGGTACAAAGTAGTACACGTGTGACATGTATACAACAGCATCTGTTCCACACAGTAGAGCACGTAGCAGAATTTAGTAACGTTACACTGTAACGTGTTGTTACAGCTCAGGGACTTAGGTCACGTCCACACATACCAAAACCATATTTTTTCCCACCGTCTTCCCTGGCATCGTGTTAAGAATATTAGCGTCCAAACGGATCCATTTTGTAAATGACTCGACACACTACTTCATACTCCAGGCCTATAGGTGGTGCTGTTTCTGCTGCAGAAATTCACCAATAAACAGAGAAGAGGCAGAGCATGCAAACAGACAGTAAAAGAAGAAACTAAACACAAGAAGAAGACGACAAAATGGCTAGTGCAAGGAAACCAGAATCTACACAAGCATGTAGTCCGCCATTGTTGTTGTTGTTGTTGTTGTTGTTATGAGACGTGGCCGCAGGATAAGAGGTCAAGGGGTGTGGCGATGGCATCATCAATATGCAAGTATGCGGCTTCGCTGTCCAAAAAGAAGACGCAATGGCGCTGTTTTTGAATTTTTTTCACCCTGGGACCAGGTTTCAAAAAAGTGCGTCTTCAGGCAGCGCGTTTACAGGAACTGTTTGGACGATCAGCCAAAACGACGCAAAACATGTACGTTTACAACAAAAAGCGTTTCCGTGTGGATGGCCCTTAAACGGACCTAAAACTATCGGTAGCTGCAACCTCTGAACACACGGACAGATTCTGTACGTCATTCCTGGAACCCGTGCTGTGTTTGGTCAAAGGTGCTTTTAGAGTCTTTGCTCCGTCATCTTGGTGTGAGCTACAAAGTCACCTTAAACTACATTATTTATTAGCATGGAAGATTTTAAAAACAGGATTTAGGACTTTCTAGTCTATATCCGGAAATACCGTCCCCTTCCTCTGTCTCTGTGTTGGCGTTCTAACCTGCGGCTGATTTGTGAGGACTCTGGTTAACTGCTCCTCAGATCTCTGCAGGGTAAATCCAGACAGCTAGCTACACTATCTGTCCAATCGGAGTTTTCTGCTGCACGACTAAAACTACTTTTGAACGTACACATGTTCCACCAAAACAAGTTCCTTCCTGAGACTATTTAGCAGAGACACCGTGGCTCCGTCCGGAGCTTAGCACCGCCCAAGACGACTGTGATTGGTTTATTGGCATTTCTTTAAACCAGAGTACATTTTCCTCCTATCCAGGAATGCTGTGTGGACTTGCCTGAGCGCAACTATGGACTTTCTGACCACTTTGATTGTTTGATGTAATTTATGCTGCAGTCCTGGCCAGGACTCGCTTGTAAAAGAGGCTCAATGGGAATATTTCTGGTAAAATACCAAATAAATTCAGACAGCCAGGCAGTCACACAAGGTCCTGCTCAGTTGTGTTTGCTCCGTGTGACGCCGTTAGGCTGATGATTAAGCCAGAGGGCTCGATCAGAGGCAAAGCTCCAGTTGATCCCAACTTCACACAGTGCGTTTACATGCACAGCAGTAACCGGGGTATGGTCTTCATGTTAAGTGAATAGCCCGGTTTATGCCAGTTCTCCCCTTATACATGAGCGGGGGACAATGGAGAGTTATGGGGAGTTACTCCGATACAGTAGGTGGTGCATAGCCCGGTTAACGTGTATACATGGAGGAATCCCCCCGGTTACTGAAGGAGTTCTCTACCTCTGTGGTAACACTTTACTTAAGGTATCTACATAAGAGTGACATGACACTGTTATGAACACATGGCAGTGTCATGACACATGAACCTATCTAGGCTTTTGATTCAATAAATTTTAAAGAAATAGCATAAGAAATGCACACAATTGGTCGACAAGACAAACTCTAATGAAGAAAAAACTTGTTTTTGTGAACAATTGACTATTTTGTTGATTTTAACAACACAATGAATGAACCTATTCCCTAATTCATGCAAACAAACTTCCTGTTTGTGTTTGTTGGCTCCCTGGTCACACATCCGCCCTTAAATAACTGCTCTGACCTACATTTGGCACACACACACACACACACACACACACACACACACACACACACACACACACACACACACACACACACACACACACACACACACACACACACACACACACACACACAAAAAGGAGGACATGCTCACATTTATTCTCTCTCAGCAGGAGTAAAGAGAGAAGAATAACTGAATCGTTGGGTGTGAATGAAATGCCGGAAACCTTTATATAAAAACATCTACCTAACTATCTGGCAACTGCTAACCAAAATGACAAGTACATGTACTGGACTAGTGTGGACTGGTAGCCGGAGAGATGCCAGTTCACCTCCTGGGCACTGCTGAGGTGCCCTTGAGCAAGGCAGAGCAGGGGGAATGAGAGGGGGGAAACGCCAGAGCAGGGGGAATGAGAAGGGGACACACCAGAGCAGGGGGAATGAGAGGGGGAAACACCAGAGCAGGGGGAATGAGAGGGGGAAACGCCAGAGCAGGGGGGAATGAGAGGGGGAAACGCCAGAGCAGGGGGAATGAGAGGGGAAAATGCCAGAGCAGGGGGGAAAGAGAGGGGGAAACGCCAGAGCAGGGGGAATGAGAGGGGGAAACGCCAGAGCAGGGGGAATGAGCAGGGGGAATGAGAGGGGGAAACGCCAGAGCAGGGGGAATGAGCAGGGGGAATGAGAGGGGGAAACACCAGAGCAGGGGGAATGAGCAGGGGGAATGAGAGGGGGAAACACCAGAGCAGGGGGAAAGAGCAGGGGGAATGAGATGGGGACACGCCAGAGCATGGGGGAATGAGAGGGGGAAACGCCAGAGCAGGGGGAATGAGAGGGGGAAACGACCAGAGCAGGGGGAATGAGAGGGGGAAACGACCAGAGCAGGGGGAATGAGAGGGGGAAACGCCAGAGGAGGGGGACTGAGCAGGGGGAATGAGAGGGAAACGCCAGAGCAGGGGGAATGAGCAGGGGGAATGAGAGGGAAACGCCAGAGCAGGGGGAATGAGAGGGGGAAACACCAGAGCAGGGGGAATGAGAGGGGGAAACGCCAGAGCAGGGGGAATGAGAGGGGGAAACGCCAGAGCAGGGGGGAATGAGAGGGGGAAACGCCAGAGCAGGGGGAATGAGAGGGGGAAACGCCAGAGCAGGGGGAATGAGAGGGGGAACACCAGAGCAGGGGGGAATGAGAGGGGGAAACGCCAGAGCAGGGGGAATGAGAGGGGGAAACGCCAGAGCAGGGGGAATGAGAGGGGGAAACGCCAGAGCAGGGTGAATGAGCAGGGGGAAACACCAGAGCAGGGGGAATGAGAGGGGGAAACGCCAGAGCAGGGGGAATGAGCAGGGGGAAACGCCAGAGCAGGGGGAATGAGCAGGGGGAATGAGCAGGGGGAATGAGAGGGGGAAACGCCAGAGCAGGAGGAATGAGAGGGGGAAACGCCAGAGCAGGGAGAATGAGAGGGGGAAATGCCAGAGCAGGGGGGAATGAGAGGGGGAAACACCAGAGCAGGGGGAATGAGCAGGGGGAATGAGGGGGGGAAACGCCAGAGCAGGGGGAATGAGAGGGGGAAACGCCAGAGCAGGGGGGAATGAGAGGGGGAAACGCCAGAGCAGGGGGAATGAGAGGGGAAATGCCAGAGCAGGGGGAATGAGAGGGGGAAACGCCAGAGCAGGGGGAATGAGCAGGGGGAATGAGAGGGGGAAACGCCAGAGCAGGGGGAATGAGCAGGGGGAATGAGAGGGGAAACACCAGAGCTGGGGGAATGAGAGGGGGACACGCCAGAGCAGGGGGGAATGAGAGGGGGAAACGCCAGAGCAGGGGGGAATGAGAGGGGAAACACCAGAGCAGGGGGAATGAGAGGGGGAAACGCCAGAGCAGGGGGAATGAGAGGGGGAAACGCCAGAGCAGGGGGGAATGAGAGGGGGAAACGCCAGAGCAGGGGGAATGAGATGGGGAAACGCCCGAGCAGGGGAAATGAGATGGGGAAACGCCAGAGCGGGGGGAATGAGAAGGGGAAACGCCAGAGCGGGGGGAATGAGAGGGGGAAACGCCAGAGCGGGGGGAATGAGAGGGGGAAACGCCAGAGCGGGGGGAATGAGAGGGGGAAACGCCAGAGCGGGGGGAATGAGAGGGGGGAACACCAGAGCAGGGGGAATGAGAGGGGGGAACGCCAGAGCAGGGGGAATGAGAGGGGGAAATGCCAGAGCAGGGGGAATGAGCAGGGGGAATGAGATGGGGACACGCCAGAGCAGGGGGAATGAGAGGGGGAAACGCCAGAGCAGGGGGAATGAGAGGGGGAAACGCCAGAGCAGGGGGGAATGAGAGGGGGAAATGCCAGAGCAGGGGGAATGAGAGGGGGAAACGCCAAAGCAGGGGGACTGAGCAGGGGGAAACGCCAGAGGAGGGGGACTGAGCAGGGGGAAACGCCAGAGCAGGGTGAATGAGCAGGGGGAATGAGAGGGGGAAACACCAGAGCAGGGGGAATGAGCAGGGGGAATGAGAGGGGGAAACACCAAAGCAGGGGGAATGAGAGGGGGAAACGCCAGAGCAGGGGGAATGAGCAGGGGGAATGAGAGGAGGAAACGCCAGAGCAGGGGGGAATGAGAGGGGGAAACGCCAGAGCAGGGGGGAATGAGAGGGGGAAACGCCAGAGCAGGGGGGAATGAGAGGGGGAAACGCCAGAGCAGGGGGGAATGAGAGGGGGAAACACCAGAGCAGGGGGAATGAGAGGGGGAAACGCCAGAGCAGGGGGAATGAGAGGGGGAAACGCCAGAGCAGGGGCGAATGAGAGGAGGAAATGCCAGAGCAGGGGGAATGAGAGGGGGAAACGCCAGAGCAGGGGGAATGAGAGGGGAAAACACCAGAGCAGGGGGAATGAGAGGGGGAAACGCCAGAGCAGGGGGGAATGAGAGGGGGAAACACCAGAGCAGGGGGAATGAGCAGGGGGAAACACCAGAGCAGGGGGAATGAGAGGGGGAAACGCCAGAGCAGGGGGAATGAGAGGGGAAAACACCAGAGCAGGGGGAATGAGAGGGGAAACGCCAGAGCAGGGGGAATGAGAGGGGAAAACACCAGAGCAGGGGGAATGAGAGGGGGAAACGCCAGAGCAGGGGGAATGAGAGGGGGAAACACCAGAGCAGGGGGAATGAGAGGGGGAAACGCCAGAGCAGGGGGAATGAGAGGTGTAAAAGTATCACAAAAAACAAAACGTAGCAATGTAAATATAGCTTTACTCTTACTCTGCTGCTGGCAAAAAGCAAGACATTTCTTCAAAAAGGGACAGTTGGTAACCGCTGTGCTTGCAGAGACACCAGGCCCTGCGTAGTTCAGCACACGAATGACGACTTGTTTTTCTTTGGGAGCAGACGTACCTGCATGTCCGGTGTTGTGTCTTTGCATGCGCAGCGTGCATCCGCTGCGTAACGAGAAAGCCTTCCCCCTAAGTAGGTCACAATCACATAACCGCTCACATGTTTTCATGCACTGACACACTTACCTACATCTCTTGCACAGACTACGCTCACATGCTCCACTAGATGGAGAAACAACCCATTATTGTTTTGAGCTTTTTCTACCTGGCACTGCTATGCTTGTTATATACAATACAATACGTTATTGTCAGTTTACACTGAAATGTATAGATAACAAATATGCTCTAGGAGTCGTCCATGATAGAGCGTGATCCATCTATCATGGACTCCATTCATAAGATGGGATGGACAGACTTAAAATAACTGGTATTTTAAGTCCCAGTTTAATTGGATGAGGGTCAGACCTGCACGTGTCGGGGCAAATTCTCAGGACGAGTTTTTAGTGTCCCGGTCTGAGCCTCTGTGAATTTCAAAATGTAATTTCCTTGGTGTTCACAGCCGAGGGACATAACAAATATGTGCGTGTGCAGAGACCAGTGGCCTCGATTCTGTTAGATTGGTCCTAATTTAACCTCTGTGTGTGTTCTTGTAACCCTTAATGCACCTTTTCAGCCTCTGAAAGCAGTGCGTTTGTTTGACGTCACTACCTTAGCCCACATAAGTGGGACACATTCAGCAATTTCCTGCCCCTTTCAATAAAAAATGTGAAATCGGATGCTTACTTGTCTTCTAAGGGGAGAAACCAACATGAACAGCACACATTCGCCAAACTAAACGGCATTTTTTTTGCACAATGAATATAATTCATCGCTACTGAATCACTTCAAATTGCCGTGAGAAGGTTAACCCACCTCAACCCTCCTGTCCCACCTGTGAGTCCAATAAAAAACTCACACTGTGCAGACTTCCATCTGTCTATAAATGGGGATATCTCTGTGCGTGCGGGCAGGGACTTGCGGTGCCATGTCATTTCTCCGACGCTCCATCTCAATAACCCGAAAAACTCCCTTTGGTCCTACAGCCCACTAGTCCGACGTGCCAGTATTATGAATCCCACTATGACCACGCCAAGACCCGCCGCTCAATAGCATTTATTGGCTAGGCGTCCATGCTTACGCAAGGTAACGTTACCCCATTGGTTCCGGTGCTATCCCCTGACCAATCGGCTATCCTAACCACTCAAGGTCACATGCCTATCCCCAACCAATCGGGCTGCTTCGTAGGGCGGATCTTGACGTGGCCATAGTGGGATTCGTAATTTCACCACCAGCGAGACGTCGGACTAGTGGGCTGTAGGACCAAAGGGAATTTTTCAGGTTATTGAGAGGTTGGAACAATGGAGCGTCGGAGAAACGGACAGTCCCTGGGAGTTGCTGCATCCCTACAGCGTACGCCCTGCAAGTGGGCTCATACAGACACATGGCCAGGGTTTTAGTGTCAGAATGTTCTGGAGATATGTAGCTTGTGAGAAATGGGTTGCCTTTTTCAACATAAAGACCGAATGACAAAAAATAAAGGAGTGCATTTGCTTCGCCGCTGACGATGTGGACATTGGGCGGACAGGCATGTGCGTGACTAATGAGTTTTCCTGCCGCCACCGCCGATCTGTTCAATGCACTTTTAATGTAACGACCAGCTTGATATCAGCAGGTCAATGACTGTTCCTCGGCCGGGGGTGTACAAATAGCAGCTCAGAGAACGAAGCGGGCCAGCGAGCAATGAATATTGGAGTGATATTGACTCTCCTCCCCTGCAGAGCAGATGTGACGCTTTACACAAGTCGGGTTTCCACTAGGCAGTCCGGTTCAGTTCAGTTCGTTACACATTAGAACAGTTTGTGTGTGTGTGTGTGTTTGTGTGTGTGCGTGTGCGTGTGCGTGTGTGTGCGTGTGTGTGTGTGTTTTTAATTGTCAGAAGTTGTGGATGATCTGGATGAAACCGCCTAGGGCTGGGCAACATATTGACATAAAATCGCTTCACACTGTCATATGCGGTCATATTTTTTTTTTTTTATTGCAGGTAATATCGTTATTGCAATATTCAACAAACATTATCGCATATGGCATATTTCCCTCGTATTGTGCAGCCCTAGAGAGAATCTCTAGTGAACTGCTCTCATGTGAACTTGCGTGCAGTCTCTCAAAAGGACTGGCCCGATCTTTATCTTACAACACACACACACACACACACACACACACACACACACACACACAAAGCCTATTTACACAACATGTATCCCTGCTGCCACGTGTACATCTCTTCCAATAACCTACTAAGACCCCCATCTGGACTGGGAACAGACTCCTGCTGGAACCTATTTGTGCAGACACCAGGTCCTAAGTATATACCTGCTGACCTGACCTCGGGACGGGGCTTATGTGAGCAGAGAGGCTAAAACATGAGGGCACCTTGTGGCTGTAAAGCCAGCTGAGCAGGTCCATCCAGGAAGAAAATCATAAACTAAGTGTGTGACAACATTATGGGATGGATTTCTAAGGAGGTCGACCTTTCTGTTAAAGAGTAAGATCCTTTTTGTAAACATAAAAACATCCGGGAAATTGCGTTTGCTAAACCCACCAGACTCCATGTAAATAATCAGTGATTTTAGCATCGTAAAACACACTTCATTCAAAGTCGACAGAAACAAAACAAAACTATGAAAAGAGGTTTTTGGTCATCTTTCCACTTTTCCAACCATCACATCTCTAGTTTGGGTTGAAATAAAACACATAGTTTATCGATTTACATGTGAAAATATGTTTGCGATATACATGCTAAAAGTACTGCTTTTTTAAATGGAGTCTGGTGGGTTTAGCACTAGTGACCTCAGAGCTGTTTCTGGTTAAACAGAAAGGTCTCAACGAGGTTTTAAAGGTCTATCTCTGTAGGGATCCTTTCCATAATGTTGTCAGACACTCAGAATAATAATCTGAGTCTGTCAGCAGCAAAACAAGCACGCGTGACATCGCTTAGAGCACCTTTAACTTACGTTGTAGCTTGTTTCTGCCGACTGCAGCACCCAAACGTTGGACAGACACGGAGCAGCAAAAGTCTCCCTCCAAAGCCTCAGCTGCAACACATAACGCTTCAGAAGCAGAGGAATGCTGACATCGTGTTGTGTGTTGAGGCACTGCAGCTCTGTGGCTGTGCTCTATCCCTGTGTTCTCCTCTCAGCAGAGCCAACTCATAATGCATAAATAAAAAGCTTCCAGCAGCTCCTGTGGGACTGACTGAAATATGGGGAAATTCTTAAATATCAAAGACTATACACTGGTATAACGAGTCCATTGGTTTCTTGTGTCAAACGTTTGTTGAGAGGGAAATGTGAACGTATCAGTTATTACTTATGTCGTATTTATTTATTGCATTGACAATATGGTAGTACTGACAAAGAGTACCACTCGGTTGATTGGCTGAAGTGTACGTGGGGGAAGGCTGTGAGTTGTGTTCATACCTAACTATCCAAAATCTAAGACAATATCCAATCTCATATCACGATATCGATATAATATTGATATATTGCCCGGCCCTAACAACTGCCAATGCAACCAATACGACCCTGAATCTCAGAGATGCCGATTCCCGCGGGTCCTCTTACCTCCATCTGTTGACCCCGACGTTGGACGAGCCCGCAAACCAAGGGTCCAGGAAGTAGACACAGCGCACCGTGCCCGCCCCTCTGACCGCCTGCAGAAGTGCCGGGTTGTCATGGAGACGGAGGCCCTTTCGGAACCAGTGGATGGAATTTGGTGCCATTTTGTTTCTGAGAGAAGAGAGTGACAACGGGAAGAAGAAGAATCACTGAGTTGGTTGAAGCTAGTCTCGCATTGCCAGACCAATTGTATTTATAGTGTCTAATCATAACAGGAGTTATCTCAGGACACCTTAAACACTTGTCCTCCCCAGGTCAAATTTGACCCGTTTGCAAAAAACTTTCAATGACTACTTTTACACGTGGGCGGCTATTTTCATAAACGGACATTTCAACCTCTCCGGTTTCAAAAATAACATCGTGCACAGCTGTCAGTTTTCAGAAAAGTGTTTGTTTACACGTACCCATGTATATATGCCGTCAAGAGCACGCCAGACCTGTAGGTGGCAGTGTAACGAGAAGCTCAAGCCCACGTTAGCCAATCAGAATCCCTTCCTGTTTCTTCTCTTCCTCATTTCCTCAGCTGCCTAAACCCATAGACAGTATATAAAATGGACCAACAGATCCCGTTGCGCTGGACGGAGACCAGTGAAGTCTATTAGAAGCACTTTTCCGGTGATAGCCGAGCGTTACTGCGCAGCGTCAAACTGAGCTTGATGACGTAGATGTGACGTGAGCAACGTGTCTGAACGTTGTAAGTCTTCTGGTAGCTGTGCCAAGAGAAATCTCAATCATTCCCAATCTATCAGAGACGGAGAGCGTAGGTATATGTAAGGAGATAACATAGGCACAGGCTAATTATTGATAACTAAAATGCTAGTTAACATTAGCAATTAAACTAAACAGCTGATGTAAGTCCAAACTGCCTGCGAGCTTCTCCTGTACTGTACGGTGACTCCTCTACTATGAGACAGTAAGTCTCGTGGTTATGACCCAACCGTTAGCCTATTTTTATAAAAACGTCTGCTACGGAGCCATAACGTGAGGTACAAGGTAACGGAGCCTTTTATACATTGTCGTGTTTCTTTAGAAATAAACAACGGACAAATCAAGTCTTTAAACGCTTCAGATGTAAAGTTATTGGCTGTCAAAGTGACGCCAAAATGAATGGCAGTCAATGGGATGCTAACGGGGGGGGATGGTTCGGGAGGCATAAAATGGCGCCATAGTGGCTTCGCTCTGAGGAGGCAGGCTGACCCCTTGCCTAAACCTCCATTTGTCTCAGTTTACATGCAAATCTGCAAACAAAGTTTTCACAAATCTCCACTCTGGCTGGAGTTTTTAGAAAGTCACGTTTTCAGAGGAGAATTCTCCGTTTGCGTGTAAATGGGCACAAAAAAAAGTGACCAAAAATAACGCCGAAGATGACAAAAACTTGTTTAAAAAAGTGACAAAAAAAATTGAAAAAAGTGAAAAAATATACATTGGAAAAAGCGACAAAACTTGTTAAAAAATTGACAAAAACACAATAAATAAAAAATGCCAAAAAGTGACTAAAAAATGGAAACAAATGTGGCGAAAAAATTGGAATAAAATCAACTAAAAATTGAAATTTCGACCCAGAAAACCACAAAGTTGCACGGTCAAAATTTTACCCGTTTTCAAAAAGAAATTGATATCACAAATATGGGTGTCTTTAAACCAAAATGCCCAGAAATAACATGGATGCATGGATGTAACGTTGTATGGAACCCATATAGGTAAAATGAATGATTACATTCATTGAATTGTGGGCATCCTGACTAAACTTTGACATAAACCAGCCTGTGATCCACTCAACATCCTCTGATCTCAACTATTATAGTCAAAGAAATTCATCATTTCTGCCTTTTTAACAAACAAAAAAAAGCGCTATAATGTCATATAAGTTAGGTTTATTGACCGTGAATAATATATATATATATATATATATATATATATATATATATATATATATATATATATATATATATATATATATATATATATATATATAAACGAAACGTTGAAAAAAGTGACAGTGTCCAAAAGCATAAAAAAGAGCCAAAAATGCTGAAAAAACAATCCAAATTCAAATTTCAATTTTGACCTGGATGGACGACAAGTTCATGGTCGAAGAAAGGGCTTCAAAAAGAAGAAGGCAGTTTGACCTTAAGTCAAAGTGGTGCTCTAATGATAACTTATGCAAAATGAGGTCACACAGCGTTTATTATGAACGTGTGTGTATGTGTGTGTGTGTATATATATATATATATATATATATATATATATATATATATATATATATATATATATATATATATATATATATATATATATATATATAAACGGCATCTCTGCAACGTTTAGCTACATTAAAACGGGGTCACTAGAATACTCCTTATGTAACGTTTAGGTGGGTGGCGCTGTTTACACCGGTTTCCCCTAACGCCAAAACCCTCAAAAACTGACCCAAAAAAAGAGCCGTCTTACCGTGTACTGGCTCCCGGGAGATAATATTTATGTCAAGCCTGAAGAAAGAAGCATTTCTTTCCTCCGTGTTGGGGGGGAGGTGCCGCGGTGCCAGAGAAATCCCTCTTCTTTATACCTGCTTTCTAATCTGGCACTACTTTGTTTCATAACAGTTTCACTCACTGCGCATGCGCCGCTCACTGAGCTCACTGACATGCTGCATTCAGGGACGCAGCGGTTGAGGTCTCACCTGTTGAAAGCGTCCACACTTCCAGAGCAGTTACTAACGTTATCAGTAGACACTATACAATGAATGCAAATAGAATACATACGTGTAATAGTAGCCTAGGCTGTATTTGTTTTTAGGGTGGAATATGATGAAAACTATTCACTCTGTGTAAACAATTTCGTTTTATTTAAAGAAAATGTGCGTATATTTCGTGTTTTTTTGTGTGTAGATATCCAGGGATTACAGAACGACATTTGGAGAAGGTCAAAGACAAACTTGAATGGTTGAATGGTGTTTTTTTCGCGCCTGAGAGTCCACATGACCCATAATATTACGTTAGAAAGGTGAGGATTGTCTTCTTTCCCACAGTCTAAGAACGCAGCGCTAGACACGTGCTTTCAATCCGCCGTTCCCATTGGTCGGTTCGCCGTCACATGTAGGCTACGATGCCGGATCACGTTCATGGAAACCAAGATGGAAACCAAGGACGCTAAAAAGTTTGGCATACATTTTTTTCTCTCCATAAAGTTAAAAAAAATTTTTTTTAAGGTTTTTAATCACAATTAATCACGCAAGTAAAAAGAAATCTTCTTGCTCTAAATCAATGTATATATATATATATATATATATATATATATATATATATATATACACATATATATATATATATATATATATACATATATATATATATATATATATATATGTATATATATATATATATATATATATATATATATCCTAAAAACGTTTTGATAAAAACGGGAAAAGAACTTGACAAAATATCGAAGAGTCAAACTTCAAGAAATAAACAAAAAGTGTAAAAACATTAAAAAAACAAATGTAAAAATTATTACAAAAAAGACTAAAGCAACAACAAAAATATTCTAGGAAAAATGTCTGAAAAGGTTTGAAAAACACAGAAAAGAACTTAAAAAAATTGTAAAAATAAACCCCCCAAACAAACAGAAAAAAACAGAAAAACATGTTGAAAAAAAGGTCAAATGTTGACAGCTTTAAAAGTGAAAAACATGTGAATTGTTGACCCGCATTGGTGGTGGTCACATTTCATATTACATCTGCTTTACATACTTGGAACGGCAGCCGGAATACCCTTATTTATCCAGGTAAGTTGATTGAGAACAACTTCTCATTGTCAACGAGGACCTGTCACATTCCCACAGTTCCACATTCCTACTGTAGAACAGGGACTGTCCAAATATACCCCGGCTCCAAAGGCCAGAGTCTTTCTGACCTCTTAGGTCAGCTTCTACTGCTTTACCCTTTTGTGTTCGTTGATTGGTAGACCAGAAAATGAATACTCAGGATTTGTTCAGGTAAATTATAAGATCTCTTTAGTAAAATGATAAAATGATATTGCAAGAATACAACTATATGCATATAGTTCATTAGTTCCTTCAAGACTCTTCTCATCCTAACACCAACAGCGTCTTTCCAGATCTAACTCCGGACCTTTCCTTTCCCAATCGTTCATTCGTCTTCAGGTTCCTTCGTCCTTGCGTCTGAGTCACTCAGACTTTCAGTCTCCGGGAAGATAGGTAAGTTGCGCACTAGCCTTGGGATTGTTTTACTTCTCGTCTCCTCTTTGATTAAAACACTGTCTGTTACTTTAAGACACAACATTAGGGTCACTCTGCCCCAAATGTTTATCATAGTGTTATTCAGGAACGCTTTTGCTCCAGTAAATTTGACCCCGTCTTGATCTTATTTCATCAAAGAGGAGAAGAGAATGAAGCCTTCCCAGGCAACAGGACATTTTACATCTTACACCCTCTTTTTCCACGGAACACGCTGTGGAACATTACCACTAAAATGAGTAAAACAAATAACATTATCCCTCTTCCGAGAACTAAGTATGTCCTAATGACAATTCAGTAATCTGCAATAAACAGTTAAAATAACAATCAAAATTGTAGCTATCATAGCAGAGCGGTGTGGTGTGTGTGCCTTATATGTAGGTTTTAGCCAGTACTGTAGCTGCAAGATTACATTGCCCCTATGACTATACTTGATGGTTACAATTATTATGTGGAAATGTCTAAACGTGTATTTCTGAAACAAGCATTCATTTATTAAAAATCACACTACTAAGATCATACTTCAAACCTATGTCTTGCTTAAGGCTATATTGACTATGAACTGATTTACAGCTCCGCGCAAACTAACTGTGAAACAAAGGAGGAAGTCTCTGATAGCAGAGATAGGACAGGTGGGACTCGGGGAGAGGGGGGCACTGGGTGGTGACAGGGAGCAATTTAGACCCAGCGTGACTGTACTCCTTCCTCCTCGTCAGAGGAAGTGTCAGTCTCGTTCAAATGGCACCCATTGTTGACAGGGCGAATAGGTTCAAATGTGGCTAACATCTGATAGGCGGGGGGAGCACCCTCTTTTGATAAGGCCGTAATTATCAATCTATTCACTAAAGTTCTGAGACAGGGGATTGCACAAGAGCCGCAACACACCAGAATGCCGGAAAATATAGCAATGGACACTAATACAGAAGTCACCATGTTTTTCCATTTACCGATCCAGGTTTCCATCCAGTTGGTAAAGATGTTATTCTCTATGCCAGAGTTTTCAGCCAATTCTTTAGAGAGACCTCTCAGACCTTCTAACGCACGAGTTACACTACCGTCAGGGGCTGTATTGTTAGGAATGAAAGTGCAGCAATGATCAGTCTTAATGTAGGCACAAGCACCTCCTTTCTCTGCTAGGAGCATGTCTAGAGCCATCCTGTTTTGTAACGTCATCAAGCTGGTGGAGCGTAATTGCTCCGCCAGACCATCGATACCGTCCCTATAATAATTAATAAATCTTTGAGAATTATAGTATATATAGTTAATCCAATCTACGTTCTTATTGATTGTTGGCCATAGGAATATTGATTCCCAACTGGCCGCAATTTGATTCCTAGCTTTGAATTCATTTGGAACTCCTCGCTGAATTCCTATTGGATCCATCCAAATACTACTGTCGAACGTGCCCTTGGGTTTCTGATTGGAATTAAAAATGGGCTGGTCCATGGCCCTGCGGCATCTGGAAGTAGTGTGGCGATTGTGCATTTTGCTGATAACACCTGTCATATCTGGGGAAGCAATCAAACTTACCGGCATCAAGAGCTGTACTAATGTGCAGGAACCCTGCCATTTGTTGGATAATTTGTTCCTCAAACGCTTGTCCCCACATAACCACCAGATGTCAGCCCTGGTCACATTTTGGCTGACAAAGCTATTGGCCGTAAAGTGCAAGTTATAGTCGGTAACGTTGTAAGTGAGGTTGCAAAAGGAGTCGTCTAACAATTTTACATTGGCATCAAGCGGTCCATCTCGAAGGAAGCAGGTGTAATTACCTGTAAGCACTATAGCAGCGGGGGGTGCTGTTGACTCTGGAACCACAGGATACAGGAAACTTAGAGTCTGGCATTTACCAGACAAAGGTCTGTCACTTTGGTGGAATAAAGTAGTCATACATTGCAAGCCTAAAGGGTCATTTTGCATATTAAGTGGGAATGGTGCAGTGCCTAGTTGGGGCCGAGCTTGCTGTGCTTTCTGACTGTGTACATTATCCAATCCAACTGTTGTAGCTTTACGTATATACTACTTTAGTATTACTGTTCGTGGGTTAGGCTGCTATTAATGTATTTAATAATACACACGGAGGCAAGGCTGCAATACGAGCACGTCTTTACTTGTACATAACTCCAACCAACAGAGGGCAGTAAACACTTCCCGAGCACACTGTAACAACACTGACAGGGCAATGTAATCGAGCACCGAGTGCTCGATCTAATATACCACATCCCTCTTTTCCAAGACTGGAAAGTGGTGCATGAAATCAGCTACCTGAACTTTTAGCCATCAACTCAGGTGTATCAGCATTAAACATACCACTTGTCAACTTGCATATTTCAATGAACAATAAAGCACGTTTTCCATGAAACAATGGCTTCCAATTAATCACAGCAAACCACTTACTGTTCAGCGTTCTGTTTGGTAAGGAATATAAACATTTTGAACATTCATAAAACATTTCAAGTTGAACACTTCTTTACCCCCCTACTTTCAACTGCAGGTGTGTTACTCTTAGTGTCTATTTGTCTTCTTTTTTTTTTTTTTTATGAAACCCCTCAAGGCACACTTATGGAATAACAACATGAGACGTCCGTGAGATCAGTCTCTGTACCTGGCAGGGCGTCTGACCGCTCAACCAGCTCTGGTGTAGTATGTAGGTCTGCTGTCCTCGATCACAAGGGAAGGATCTTGTGAAGGTGAGTCTTGTGGTGGTTCATCTGACCCACGCGTCTGAGAAGTTTGTTCCTCAGAGTCCAAATGTTCATCAAAGCGAGCGTCTCTGAAGAGACTCGGGTGTATCTTCCTCAGATGTCGTCTGTTCCTCCTGAGCATCCTTCCTGCCGGTGTCTGCACGGTGTAGGAGCGCGGTTCATCTCTCTGTCGGATGACAACTGCAGGCTCCCAACCACGTCGTGTCTGCATGTTGATGGTGTCACCTGAGGTCAACGCCGGCAGTGGCTTTGCATGCTGATCATAGTGTTGCTTTTGGCGTGACTGCAGGTCCTGTATTCTGTCGTGAATATGATGCGGTGTAGACTGTTTCAGCACGGCACTGGAGCGCGGAAGCGTGCTCCGCAGGATTCGTCCCATCAACATCTGCGCCGGTGACATGTTCAGTCCTGTCACTGGTGTGTTCCTTAATGACAACAACACCAGATGTGGATCAGTGCCGGTCTGCATGGCTTTCTGCAGTGCATATTTTACAGTCTTTATGGCCCGTTCAGCCATTCCATTTGAAGAGGGAAAACCTGGGCTAGAATGCGTGAGCTTGAAGTCCCATGAAGCTGCAAATGACTTCATTTCATAGCTGGCGAATGGGACATGATCACTCACTAGCTCTCTGGGGATCCCGTACCTGGCAAAAACTGACTTCATTTTCTGAATTACTGTGTAAGCCGTTTTATCAGGTATATTGAGCACTTCAGGATATTTGGTCAGGTAATCGACTAACAGCAGATAAGACTGACCAATCAGCTCGAAGATATCAGCTCCGACTTTCATCCACGGCAGGTCTGGAACTTGATGTGGGACAAGCGGCTCTGCCTGGTGTTTGGGCTGTAGCTGCTGGCACTGCACACATTTCTCCACCATTGTCTCTATATCTCGTGCCATGCCAGGCCAGTAGAGGACTTTCCGTGCTTTGGCTTTTGTGCGCTGTACTCCTTGGTGTGCGAGGTGCAGCTTCTCCAAAATCACTCTCCTGAAGCTCTGGGGTATGACAATTTTGTCTCCGACCATTACAATGTTGTTTTGTATGCTGATGTTTTGCCGCATCGGCCAGTAGCTGTGTAGTTTCCTGTCTAGGCTACGCTTCTTCGTGGGCCAACTTTTTGTGTGTTTTTCACACACCGCTTGTAACACGCCGTCTGCTGCGGTTGCTTTTTTCAGTTGTATGAGTGTTTCCTCACTCAGGGCGTCTGTGGCGTCCAAGGTATACACAACTCTCTCGTCACAGGAGTTTTCGTCAACATTTTCACCGTCCCTGCTCACTGTAGCACGTGAGAGGGTGTCAGCAATGTGCATGTGCTTTCCTGGTGTATATGTGACATTGAGATCATACCTCTGCAGTTGTAGCAGCATTCCTTGCAGCCGTGCTGGTGCTTTGCTTAGCGGCTTGCGCACGATGACCTCCAGAGGCTTATGATCAGACTGCACAGTTACTGGTCTACCATAAACATATTGGTGGAATCGCTTGGCAGCAAACACTATGGCGAGCAACTCTTTTTCTATTTGTGCGTACCTTTTCTCAGTGTCTGTGAGGGCTCGTGAGGCATAGCACACTGGGTGACCTTCCTGCAGCAGACAGGCCCCCAGTCCATCTTTTGAGGAGTCCGCTTGTAGCGTTAGTGGCTTCTTGTGATCATAATACCTCAGCACTGGAGCTTGCGTGAGGGTAGATTTCAGTGTCTGTAGCGCTGCGCTGTGGTGTGAGCACCATTGCCACGCTACATCCTTCTTAAGCAGCTGTCTGAGGGGCGCTGTGAGTGAGGCTTCATTTGGTATGTATTGCGCTAGGAATTTTGTCATTCCCAGCAGGCGTTGGAGACTTTGTTTGTCTTCTGGGGCTGGCATGTCAACAATCGCTTTAATCTTTGTGTCGTCAGCCCTCTGGCCAGCTGCCGTGATGACATGCCCCATATATCTTACTGTGTCGACTTTGAACTGGATTTTATCTCTGTTAAACTTCACCTTTGCTGCCTTTGCTCTCTCCATCACTTCTTGCAAGATCACATCATGCTCCTGCTCTGATGACGCTGCAATTATCATGTCATCTGCTATGATGTACACACCTGGGATATCGCCGAAGGTCTCACAGTTCTTTTGTTGGAACACCTCGCTGGCAGACCTGATCCCGAATGGGAGTCTGAGGAAGCGGAACCGACCCCACGGCGTGTTGAAGGTGCATAGCTTTGACGATGGCTCATCTAGCTTGATCTGCCAGTATCCTTTTCGTCTAGGATGGAGAAGATGGATTTCCCAGCTAGTCTGCTGCGCACATCTTCAGGAGTTGGGATGGAGTAGTGCTGGCGTTTGACTGCCTGATTCAGGTCGCAAGGTTCCAAACACACCCTTAGAGCACCGTTCTTTTTCTTTGTAGCAACAAGACTGTTCACCCATTCTGTTGGCTCATTGACAGGTGTTATCACCTTCCTTTTCTGTAAGTCTTTCAGTGTCACTTTCAGTGAGTCCATGATAGAGAGGTGTACGTTTCTGCAGGCATGAATCACAGGTGTGGCAGTTGGGTCAATGTGTATGTGGTGGACTCCAGGAAATTCACCCAGTCCTGTGAAAACATCTGCGTACCTTTCTATCAGCTCCTTTTGGGTGGATGGTGGTTTACCTGGCAGCGGCAACCTTACTATGAGTGCCTCGACCCTTCTCACCAGCTGCAGCTCCTCACATGCGTCTCCGCCCAGAATTGGCTTGTCTGCCTGGCTAGTCACATGGAAGTCTAGAACTGCTTCACTTCTGGTTGTCTGGCAATTTAGAGACACAACACCAATGCGGGCACACGGGCTCCACCGAAGGCAACCAACACAGTCTGTGTGGGCCTAATCTGCATGGGACCTGGTAGCTGCCGATACATGGACATGGGAAGCACGTTTGCATCGGCACCTGTGTTGAGCTTGAAATTAATCTCTACGCCTCTGATTATGGCTGTTTCATGCCACACAGTGCCTTTTGGTTGGCGTGCTGTTTCTTTGTGGTCATCACGAACCATGCCAATGTATAAAGAGTCCACTTTACTTTCTATATTATTTACAGTTTTTGTCTTATAGCTGCCGCTGCTTTTTTCAGTGCCTGCTCTACATACCTTTGAGAAGTGGTTGTTTTTTCCACATTTGTGACACTCTGCTCCATAAGCTGGGCACTGACGAGGCTCATGCTTGTTTCCACATTTATTGCAGACAATTGTTGTTTGCTTTTTGATGCTTGTTTTGCATTTGTTCCAGCTACCCGTTCGTGTTTGCCCTGTTGCTTTCCTTAATGCATCCACTGAGGTGTCGTGAGCGACAGGAGTCTGCATTGCCTGTATTTGTGTTTTCGCAAGCTCTGCAGATCTACAAATGTCTATGGCCTTGCGCAGAGTGAGCTCTTTATCACGTAGCAGTCTCTCTTTGAGACGAGTGTCATTTATGCTGAAGACTAATTTATCCCTAATCATGTCATCTTCATTTCGACCAAACTCACAATCTTTGCTCTTCTGGCGCAGCTCCGTGATGAATCTGTCCACCGCTATTCCTGTTGACATAGTGTGTGACCAAAATTGGTGACGCTCGAAAACAACGTTCTTTTGTGGGCTGCAGTAATCTTTGAATGCTTTAAGAACTTCCTCCATCGTTGCGTTGTCCCCGGCTGCGGTAATTGTGAGTGTGTTGTACACTTCTAGTGCCTCTTCGCCAACAGTGTGAAGGAGAATGGCCACCTTGACCGTCTCTTCTGAGGTCAACGCACCTGACGCGACCATATACAGCCGAAACCGTTGCTCCCATCTGCGCCAATTCTCAGCTATGTTGCCGGTGAGTATCAGCGGTGACGGTGGTTTGAATTGCTCCATGTTCGTGCCGTCTGTTAGCTGTCGGCTAATCTTCAGTTAGCTTGCTAACCTTCAATAAGCTTGCTCACAGTACTGTCCTCGGCTTGCTCCGTAACACCATCTTCTGACACCATGTTGTAGCTTTACGTATATACTACTTTAGTATTACTGTTCGTGGGTTAGGCTGCTATTAATGTATTTAATAATACACACGGAGGCAAGGCTGCAATACGAGCACGTCTTTACTTGTACATAACTCCAACCAACAGAGGGCAGTAAACACTTCCCGAGCACACTGTAACAACACTGACAGGGCAATGTAATCGAGCACCGAGTGCTCGATCTAATATACCACACCAACCATGTATTTCTATCGCCATACCCTGTTTCTATTGAAGTTAAATCCCTGTCGCTTAGCTCATCTAAGTAAGTTATTTGGGGATCTAGGAGAGGAGTAGACATTACAGTAGTGAAGGGAGTGCGAGGTGAAAAGGGAACGCTAGGTGAGGCAATGTCCTCACCCGATTGGGGGGTGGTATGGATTTTTGAGTGAGGGGGAGGTGGCTTAGTCACTTGCTTATCATAAGTCTCAATTCTAAACTTTCCCATTGGATCCAAGCTTCTTACGTCTACTCCCAACCAGTAAGTCCCATCATCTGTAGATTGTGTGTTTTTTAGGGTGATTATTAGAGGGGCGCATGAACCAATCTTTGGCCATTGATGTATGATTGAGAACCTGGTTTTGAATTCTTTTTCTAAGGTCTTGGGAGGGTTGTACCCCCAGTCTGGTCCAGTGTTAGCGAACACCTGATTCCAGTATATGCAACTATCAACACATGCATAGACTGTACCTATACGGTATTGATCACATTTCCAATAGTAGTGTATTTCGCTGCAGGCTGCTATGGCACACATTAAGCTAATAATAGCTAGAATCCCCTTGATCACACCCGGGAGGTTAGCCAACCTCACTAGGGGGTTCTGTTGTTGTTGCCACATCTTGTGGATCCGTTTCCACCTGATCCAAATGTCTTGCACCTTGTGGAGCAGAGGCTCTGGCTCATAAAGTCTGGTGATACCAGTTTGATCCCTTTATTACTAATCTCACAGAGTGTGATGTGGCCGCTTCTACCTGGTTCTACCGGTCCACCTGGGCTCAGTCCACCGTCGTTTTAGAACTCGTAGCCACACCCACTCTCCCTCTTTGATGGGATCTCTGGGTTCCTCTGAGGTGTCGGCCTCAGCTTTATCTTGGATCTGGTGAGACAAAGAACTGACAAGTGCTGTTAGTGAATTGTGGTACTCACCTGGAGATGTTGTCAGTTGCTCTTCTCTACTGAGTGTTGGGATCTCTGCAGAGATCATTACTCTCCCTGTTAACAGCTCATGAGGGGAGAAACCTCTAGAGCTGTTCACTGATGCTCTCATGTTCATTAGCACTATAGGCAAAGCTTCTGGCCACTGCAGTCCAGTTTTACAACATTTGGCCAGTTTTTCCATGAGGGTGTGGTTTGCCCTCTCCACCTTACTCTGGCTCTGGGGATGGTATACACACCCATATGCATGCTCTATCCCCAACATTTTTTCAACAGCAGCTAGATCTTTGCTAGAGAAATGGGATCCATTATCTGATCTAACAATCCTAGGCAAGCCATATCTAGGAATGTGTTGGTTCATCAGATATTTTATCACAGTTTTGCTATCCTCGTTTCTGGTAGGGATAGCCTCCACCCATTTTGTGAAACAGTCGATTATGACCAACAGATATCTCATACCTGCTACGCGCTGGTCAGATCCCATGTCTGTGTAATCAATCATTATTTCTGACCACGGAATTGACGGCACTGGGTACGTTCCCATGGTAGGTTTCAGTGTGGCGCGTACGTTGTGATGATTACATGTTGTACACTGGGAGACGTAGTATCCTACAGATTCAACCAGGTATGGATGCCACCAGATACGTTCCATGTTTCTCACTGTCTGCGTTTTCCCGCAATGAGTTTGTCCATGTGCTTGTTTGATCAATAAATGAAGGAGAGCCGAAGGTGCGACAATCTTCCATAGCTCCTCTATCCGTCCACACTCCCCACTCATTCGCCCCTGCTTTATTCTGCAATGTTATTATGTCATCAATTGTTAGTGGTGGCTGTTGTGGTTCGGGAGACTCAGTCACTTGCATAGCCGCCATTTGGTAATTTCTTGGCCCATAATCAGCTGCTTTTTTGGCTGCTTCGTCTGCGGCCTCATTTCCCTGTGTGATAGAGATCTTTCCCTTTCTGATGTCCTTTACATTTCAAAACTGCCACTTTCTGTGGAAGTTGCAGATTGGTTGCCAGTTCTGTGATGATGTCTTGATGTTTTATGGGGGTACCTAAGGCTGTTACGAACCCCCCTCGATACCACCTGCTTAGTTCATAGTGGACAACACTATGAGCATAGGCTGAGTCAGTGTAGATGTTCACTATCTTTCCCTTGCTCATTTTAGTGCTTCTGATGCTTTCAGTTCTGCCCTCTGTGCTGAGGGCTTGTGAGTGATTTTGCCTGAGACCACTGTTTCGTGTGCCTCCCCTCTTTTGTATCTTGTTGCTGGATACACTTCCTGTTTTACAACTGCATATGCTGCTTTTAGTCCCTCAGTATCGTGTCTATAACAACAGCCGTCGGTATAGAGTGTTATGGGACCTTCTTCCTCTACAATTGCTTCACTGAACAAATCTGTCCTTAGTTTCACATCTGTCTCTGTTTTGCTCTCACAGCAATGTAGCTCACCTACCATCATCCCTTCTGCCATGTTTATTCCATCGTGCGTGAAAGTGAGGTTGGGCATGTTCAGAATGCATTCTACTCGTGATGCCCGTGTGCCAGATAGTGAATGCTTTTGAAGAGAGGAACGCGACTACTGAGTGTGTCATCAAGACTGTTAGCTGATATCCCATGACGATGTGTGCAGTTTTTTGAATGGCTTTCACCACACCAGCGGCAAATTTGACGCAGGGTGTTTGGCTGATTTAGACGGAATCGAGTTTCTGACTGTAGTAATATAGTACCTTTCTGTTTCCCTCTTTTTTCTGAAACAGACAGGCGTTCACCACGCCTTTCCTTTCAGAAACATCCAAAAAGAATGGGGTTTTGTAGTCTGGTACCGCGAGAGACGTAGCACAGGCTAAGTCTTCTTTCAAAGAGACAAAATGGTCTTCAGTTTCTTTTGACCACGTGAGAGGACCTTTGAGGTTATGATGGCCGACTGAGGAGATCATAGCGCGGAATGGGGTAATGCGGTCAGTGAAATCTGCGATGTAGTTTCTACTGTAACCGATTAAACCCAAGAATGATAGCATGTCTTGGACTGTTCGCGGGAGAGGATGATGTAGGATGACTGGAGGATATGTTTCTGGAGCCCTGTGATATCTCTCTTCCCAGGAAAGTTACAACTGAACGGCAGAGTTGGAGCTTAGTTTTACTTACTTTAAAACCGTGTCGAGCCAGTAGCTCCAGAATAGTCTTGGTGAATGACAGACACAACTCTGCTGATGGCGCTGCGATAAGTAAGTCATCGACGTACTGGACCAACACGACTTCCGGTGGAACGTCTATGTCTAGAATGTTTCTCAAATGTTGATTGAACAGACCAGGGGAGAGTACAAAACCCTGAGGCATGCGGTTGTATGAGTACTGTTTTCCCCGAAATGTGAATGCAAAAATGTCTTGTAGATGTGAAGCTACTGGTAAGCAAAAGAATGCGTTAGCCAGGTCTATCACTGTAAACTGCGAGTGTGTAGGGGAGAGTGAGAGACTTGCATGGGGATTTGTCACCTCTAGAGGTGGTGTTGCCACAACTGTATTCAAGACTCTTAAGTCTTGAACCATGCGATACTTATCCGTGGTTCCCTTTTTTACCCTGGTCCAGATTGGTGTGTTCCAAAAGGATGTACATGGTCTCAGCACACCGGCTTTTAGCAACCCTGAAATGGTATCTGCAATACCAGCTTCAGCCTGAGGGTCGATTGGATATTAGTATTGGTAAATGGGAGTAGTACCTGGCACTATGTCTTCAATAACTTCTGTGGACTGAGTGTGGCACATGTCAGTGGGGCTGTTTGACCACAGCGACGCAGGGAGAGTGTCAAGCATTGCAGCGGCGGATGGATGGTCTGTGCGCTCCCTACCATGAAATCTAGATAGCTGTTCATGTTGTATAACAACTTGATCATGTGTGAGTGTGTTAATTTTCCAAGCCTGCTTCGAAGGAGAATAGAACAAAGAAGAGCAGGAAGTAGCTTGCCAATCAGTGAGAGAGTGGAGGCGTTTTACCATTGGGCCCAATTGCCTTGCTTCAAATTTAGCATGAATGGCCAGTGATACATGAGGGTAACTGTCAGTTACACAATACCAATCATGTTGTTCATCAGTAAGTGTTACCTCTGATGCTACCCCCTCCTTTCCAACATACAAGCAAGGGGATGAAATATCCCAAGGAGCATCCAGAGGGCCCTATCTTGCACCCAGCGCAATTGACTTTGTACACCGACGCATGTATCATTCCTATTTTGCACCCGACGCACAGCGGACTTTTCCCTCCACAGACGCACGTTGGTAAATTAGGGAATGAACTTGCGCTCCTGGGGGCGGTTCAGCGAAAAGAAGAGGCGTGTTCCGGCGCAAACGTTCCCTGGTGCTATTTTGCAGTTTCAGAAAACAATTCCGCCACTGACCAGAAAAAACCTAGTCTAAAGTCAGTGGTGCTATAGTCTAAAGTCAGTGGCTCTAGTCTAAAGTCAGTGGTGCTAGTCTAAAGTCAGTGGCGCTAGTCTAAAGTCAGTGGCGCGTTATTCAGATGCGCATATAGGAGGCGCATGCTTGGCCATAATGTAGCGTGTACACAACGCGCACACACTTTGCTTCTCTCATCCACATGGACGCAGCAGTTCCCATTTTTGCAAACCATACATAATTATAAGGAAAAATATTAGTGAAAATGCGCTTCAGGTGTTTGGATAGGTCAGGAGCCACTTCACAGTACAGTCCTCAAAAAGTCGCAGCATTCTTTGTGGCTTGTTGTGTTTTACACATTTCCATGAATCATGGACGTGTTGATGACATAAATGAGGAAATATTAGAGGACTTAAGGAGACGTGATGTTGAACTACAGCGGGATTGGACACTTGAGGGTCCGGGAGTGGTAATGCGCGATGTGCTCCTGGTGGAGTGGGTGGACGGAGATGGAGTGGGGGGAGGAGGAAGGGGCACAACAGGAGCAGGTGGTGCGTTTGGAGGCCGACACTCCATGGCTGCAGCAATCTTCTCCGGACTTGAGGAGATGCGCCCGAGAGGCCGCAGCAACATCTCCACCCGGTCAAGACGAGCATTTATTACTTTGCTGCATCCCGGACGGCTCCCGCTCCAGCCCTGATGAGAACGTCTCCTCGGCTGTGAACCCGTGCGCCAGGCAAATTCGCCGTCATAATAGCAATCCGCCATGGAACAAGCGCGCCTGCTCTTAAAGGGAATGTGAGATGACGCTCTGATTGGTTTATTGCACGTTACGCCCAAACCACACCTAGCTACTTCAGACCAACCCATTTTAGATTTGCGTCGGGCGCAAGAGTCATTTATCCCGACGGTAAAATAGCAACAGCGCCCGAGCTCCGCCCACAAAGCTACTTGCGTTTTGCGCTTGATACTTGCGTTTCAGATCGTTAAAATAGGGCCCAGAATGTCTGAAATTGCATCCTCATACACCTCATCAGGTGTCCTCAGGTAGTTCAATGTGACATGATAAGGGTCGACAGGTGGAATGTAGGGATGCAAAGACGTAATCCATGTTTTCCAAGCCATGAACAAGGAGGAAATGCCTCCCCCTTGTGGCGTCTCTGGTTTCAGTAATCCCCAGTAGATGTCAGCAGTATCATTTGGTGGGGGATTGTTCAGAGGGGCAAGAACAAGATTCGTGATATACATTGAAGTGTCTGTACAGTGTAGCACCGTCCCATCCTTCAACGTGACAGTAAGACCCAGCGGGCCGCACAGAATAGAAGCTCCTAGTTTTTTCAAAATGTCTCTTCCCATCAGATTGACAGGACAGGCTCTTGTGAAGAGTTATGAATGAGAAAACTCTACTGGCCCCAACGTAGTAGGTAGAGGATTGGTAAAAAAAAAGTTTCTGCTTGACCCGAGAACCCTGATACCGAGGTGCTGTGTTGTGAGAGCGTCAGACCTGGGAGGGGAGTGATGATAGTGGAAAACCGTGCACCACAGTCAACCATCATATCCACAGTGTATTAAGGACTTGACACGACAACATTGGGTCTCCAAGACCAGCTTGTGGGGTTGTAGGGTTCTCTGGGCAGCCCTATTGGGGACGGGTCCATTGTGGAGCCTGATGTGAAGTGGGCAGAGCCTGTGGGTTAATCACCTGAGGGCCTGCTGGCTGTGGAGGGTAATGCACGCATTCCTGTACTGAGCCTTGTTTAGGTCCGGGGGTTCCTGCTGGTTGGAAAGGGTAATACATTCCTTGCTGTTGTGCAGCCTGCCATTTCTGAGGACAATCCCTGGCAAGATGTCCCGGGTCACTACACGTGTAACACAGCCTCTGATTTCCCCCCTCGGTTTACCCCTCCCTCTACCACGCCCACGGAACTGACCCTGAGGAGGCTGAGGAGCATATGGCTGATACATTTGGGGTGTTGCTGTGGGGGAGATAGCATTGTAGATCCAACTTTTGGGGCCTGAATGTCTGTTTTTTCTTTCTTTGTTTTGTTAAGGGCATCTTCTGCCTGTTTTAGTTGTAATTTGAGAAGTTTAAGCTGTATGTCAGATACAGAGTCATGATCTTTCTTAGTGTTCACTCTTTCTCTGTTCATGTGATGGCACACCAGATCTATCCGCTCGTCAATATGCTTTCGTGACTGTCCCTGCATGTCTTTAACTGCCTGTTGTACAGTATCAGAAAGTCCTGCTAGAACAGCAGTCTTAAACAACAGTCTGCTGGCAGTATCATGATTAGGGTGAGTGTTGGTTGCATCCACCCACTCATTTTGTGCACGTCTTGCATACTGTTCAGGCGTCTCATCGGGTTTTGGCTCTATTTTGGCTAACATTGCTTCCTCTCCAATGGGGGGAAATACGGCCCTCATTGCCTTCCATACCTCTGTCCTGAATTTTGTGAAAGAGCTGGCGTCTGGGAAGTTTGAGGTCCCAGCCTCAATCTCTACTTTAGCTAGCAGGGCAGTTGATGAGGATGTGCTTATTAAAGCTCTGATGTCCCCTAAAGCCAAACTTAGGCCTCTGGTGTGTCTCTCAGTCTCCCTAATCCACGGCCCAGCTCCATGATGTACATCTGGCAATTTCTTTTGGAGTGAGTCCATATCAGTGTGTCCCCATGGCTGATAAGTGACGTGTTTAGGATCCATAGGATTAACCACAAGAGGAGCGTTGTTGTTGTTGTTGTTGTTGTTGTTGTTGTTGTTGTTGCAGCATAGGTGCAACATGTGACTGTGGTGTTACTGCTGAAGAACCAAGTGTGACATGACCCAAAGCCAAAAAAGTATGAAACTGAGGTCTCTCTCCCTCCCCCGTGGCTCTGTTCCTTCCTACATCAGCATTAGTACTAGGGCCTGAAAACAGGCTGGATGATGGAACGAGTGAATTAAGCGCTTCACGTAGGTCACTCTCTCGCGGCGGGTGTATTGGAGCGGTATACGGTACGGGGGAAAAGGGGCAAGGAGGGTGTTGGAATCTCCTCAGTACGCTGTCTGTTGACATAATTGGTTTAAAGGTGGGCGGAGACGGCCATTCAAAACTGCTCATATCTACCGTACTGAATGTTACACCCTTTCTTACTGCTTCCCCATGCATGTACTGTTGTATTTCATCAGGTGTGGAGGTTTCAGGGTGGGATAACTGTGGATTTTGTGACGCTTCCCCTGCACCTTGAGAACCAGACGGTACCCCGTACTGCAGAAAATGCTGTCTGGCCACGTCCAGCACTCTGTCATGTGAAACTTCCACTGTGGAATCGCCTGCCCCTGTTTCTTGAGCTCCTAATGTCACATCTCCATTTACATCAAACACCTGTCCCTTGTGTGTGAGTGTTAGTGGACACTGATTAGCTGTGGTTATGTATGGTAATGTAGACTGTGGAGCTGATGGGCTGCTATTTACCAGCTGTATGGCGGGGGCTGTGGGAGGACAGGAGAGGTCAGGGTAGTTTGATTGCCCACTTGCCGGTGTCGAGGCGCTATCCTCTGAATTTCTCATTATCTTGGTTTTCTTTTGTCGGAGGGCATCGGCCAGTGTATTTAATTTGAGTGCTAGTTTCTTTCTCTCATCCTGATTGGACCACTTTTTCTTCAAGCTGGCTTTGTTAAACACTGATGCGTTCTCTATTTCTATTTCCAGATCATTGGTCGCTTTTATTTCGCAACAGTATAATGTTGACAACATTTCCCGTGTTACTGAAGCAGTGCTGTTGTCATTGGGTAGTATTTTATGTCGTTGGTAGTCGATTTTTATTGTTTCAAGTTTCTTTCTTAACTCATCCTGGTTTTCTTGAGCTTCCGTATTTAGAATTAATGTGATCAGCTTGTCCCAATCTGTTTTAAACGTCATGTTTGCTGATTCAAGTCTGTGGATTCTTAGTTTTAGTGAAGATGATGTGTGTGAGCGTTTTGGGTACGTCACCCTGTGTGTGTGCTCAAAATTTCTCAGGCTCCTCCTCTCTGGTGGTGTGTGCACGTGAATTTGAGCCAGACGCTCGCTGGCTGTCGGCCTGTCTACACCTCTAAGCTCTAGCTTCCTTAATGGAAAAATGTGTGTGTGCTGCAGGCAGTCGCAGACGGTCTCCTCCCCTCTTTTTTGCCCCTGTTGTAATTTGATCCAGACAACGCTCGCGGCCGTCTAGACACAGTTCACGCTCTCTAGGTTGAGGTTTATACTTCCCTGTTCTTTTCCTGACTGTTATTTATGCTAAAACTTTACCTTTTTTTTAATGTGCCGAGATTATTATATTATTATCTTTGTAGTATTTAATATGATTCTATTCTGAAAGTAGTCAGAAGTAATTATTATATATATATATATTTTTTTGAACAGTTCTCTCTATTTTGACTACTTTCTCCACGGAATTACCACAGTTCAGTTGACATAGTTTATCTAACAACCCAACTTGTTTAGTCTACACGGTAGCCCCTCAACTAGGCCTCCCATCGTACTATTAAACCAGGCCAAACCTTGTCACCATTAAATCAACATTCTAAAAATCCACAACATTAACCTATAATGAACTATAGTCAACGCTAAGCTAAACCCATCTGTGCGTCCGATCCTCTTCCCTGTACAGGTGATACAAGTGTGTATCGCCTGGAGCTTTGTAACCAACGTCCGAGACTACACACAACTCAAGCAATGAGCACACACTATCCCTCCCGCATAAATCAATACATTGCGTACTTTAACCCAATATTTGCCAAATCAACATTGCACATTAAAACCACATTGTGTAAATTCATACAGTGTACACAGTAAAACAGGTTTTCAACTAGCTTTTTAGAGGCAATATATCACTATGAGCAGAGACCCTGCAGATCACTTTTGCATTTTTTATCTTTATCTTCACTTGGTGTTCCCAATTTATTTATGCATTTTTGATTTATTTTTTAATTTTATTGTAGTGACGCCAATTCTCCAAAGGATGGCGCCCTTAGACCATATTTTGAAAACCAGTTTTACTGTAGAAAGCACAGTAGGCTATTACTAACAGTTTTGACAGGTTCCAGTTAAACTTTAACCGGAAAGCCAGGCAGCAATCCTCTGCGATTGTGTCTAGCTTTACATATAGGCAACAACCCTCTGTGGTTGCGTCTAGTGTTAGTATAGGCAACAATCCTCTGCGGTTGTGTCTAGTTTTACGTATAGGCAACAACCCTCTGCAGTTGTGTCTAGTTTTACGTATAGGCAACAATCCTCTGCGATTGTGTCTTACGTATTTCAATTTCAATTTATTAATGGATAGCCCCTTGAGATGCAACATCTCATTTTCAAGAGGGTCCAAGTACACAGAACATAAAACAACAACAACAACACACACAAAAAAATGCTCAAAACCATTGAGCTACTAGACAGCTTACACCATTACCCTAAGCCTAATACACCTCATGGCTCTGACATGTTATAACTGTCTCAAAAAGCACACCACAATTACCTCATTATACAGTTGGAACCATAATGCAGGTAATTCAGTGAACAAAAGGGTGTCACATAAGAAGGACCAAGGTTGAATCCACAGGAGGTAAATCAATTAAACAGTTACATAAAACAAAAGACAATAACAAGCATTACTGTTCAGTCCAGCTTCAGTAGCATGCACACACATTGTTTAGATAATGGAATAGAGTTAACTTGAATCTGCAAAAGGATAAGATGGACCTTAAGGAAAGAGGAAGATTATTCCAATCACTGGTAGCTTTGTAATGAAAGGTTTTGCGACCAATGGCTGAAAAGATTCCTGGTACAGTAAAGACGAGAGATTGCATATCTCTAAGAGGATACAAAGAACTAAGTGGAACCAAGAGTTCTCTCAGATATGGAGGACATTCAAAATAGGCACATTTGAAAATAAAAAGAAACCAATGAAAGTCTCTTCTTGAATTCAGCTGAAGCCAATTCAATGATGCATACATTGCGCAATGATGTGTTTTAAAATGACACCTCAGACACCTCTGTGCCTCGTCCCAAACAACATACAACAGGATTTTGCCATATTCAACACTAGGCTGTTACTGTGAAGCCATTTTTGAGTCATAATAAAGTCAACTTGTAACCTATTCTGGATCTGGTGAATATCAGAGTCAGCAGTGTAAATTACTGTATCATCAGCATAAAGATGAATCTTACTCATGGTGCAGATGTGTCATAAATCATTGATAAAGATTGAGAACAGAAGGGGTCCTAGAATGAAACCTTGAGGAACACCCTTGTCAACCAATAAATAATCAGACAGTGAACCTTTAAAAGCAACACACTGCCGTCTATTATGAAGATAAGAATTGAACCAAAATAGAGCACTTTGATTCAGACCTATTGCATAAAGCTTATCAAGAAGAATGTAATGATCCACCATGTCAAAGGCCTTTGAAAGATCAATAAAAATAGCACCAGTTAGCTGTCCCTTATCACAGGCAGAGAAAATATCATTGGTGAACTTTAATAAAGCTGTAGTGTTGGAAAAATTGGGCCTAAAGCCAGATTGAAATGGGGATAAGACATTATTCCGAATAATGAATGTCGATAATTGATTAAAAATTATTTTCTCAAATATTTTGGCAGTGGAACAGATAATAGAGATAGGACGATAATTATTCATAATAGAAGCATCACCAGTTTTTAATAAAGGAGTAAGTTTCACACATTTCCATGTAGCGGGGACAGTAAACGTATTCAAAGACAAATTAAATAGGTCCGCAAGTGGAAATATCAATACATGAGCAGCCAGTTTAATATACCTAGCCTCAAGCCCATCCGGACCTGCACTACTATATTCCTTCAGATCAGCTATAGCATTAAAAACGTCAGTTGGCATAATTTTCTTAAATTTAAATGAGCCCGGTGTAAAGGAAAATGTTGAGACATGATCATTAGTATGAGAATAAACATGATTGGAGTCACCAATTGCAGAAAAATGCTGATTGAAAGCATGAGCAATAAGGGAAGGATCAGAAATTGTATCATTATTTATTTTCCCTTGATTAACAGGAGTTTAAATATTCCTATTGAGAACTCGATTCAAATGATCCCAGAACTGTCTAGGGTTTTTAAAATCATTAAGAAAACAGTCTCTATAGTAACTGGATTTAGCATTTTGGGTGTGAGTCTTGCACTGGTTCCTAAGAGATCTATAATAATCCCAGTCGGGGGCAGATTTACTAAGGCGGTATTTAGCCCATTCCTTATCTCTTTGCTTAAAAAGATTGATTAAATGAGAACTGATTCAGGGTAAGTGCTTCCCTTTGACTCTAACAGTTCTAAACGGAAAATGCTTATCAATTACATTAATGAGTTCAGAGTTAAAAAAAGTCAATGCATCTTCCACAAAAGGAATTAGCTGGAACCTGTCCCAATTAATAGAGTTCAAATCCTGTATAAAACAATCAACATTGGTATTTTTACTTTGACGTATTTTTGTCACGTCTGCCTCCGCTCTTATTGTGTTTTATGTTTGTTTTCATGAACTTCCTGTTTTATTTTACATCCACTGTGTCTTCATTCACTTCACTTGTCTTCCTGCCTTTGTTTGTTTCCCGCCGTGTTTGATTACCTGTCTCCGCCCTAATGTTATTCACCTGTGTCTGGTTGTCTTCCCCTCCCCCATGTATATATACTCACCTGTGTTCACTTGTTCTCTGCCAGATTGTTGTAGCTCCATGTTGACTCACTTTCCAGCGTTCCCTTGTTTTGTTTCCCCGTGTACACTGACCTATTGCCTGTATCTTCGACCATGTTTGCCTGCCTGTTGGATCTGTACCATTACTTGCATTGTTCTGGGAGCAATAAATCGATCACCTTTATCTTTGTTTCCTGAGTCGTGCATTTGGGTCCGCCATTGTAGCCTGACAGTACAATCTGGCCAAGATGGACTCAGCCGACTCCGAGGTGGTGAAAGCAGCCCTGCGGGCGCACGGTCAGCGTCTGCAACAACAGGAGGAGCAGATTGCCATTCTGCGGAATGAGCTTCTGGCTATGGCTAGTCGACAGGAGAGCCAGGTGGTCGGACTGGGTGAGCAAGTCAGCCAGCTGGTCAACCATGTTCAGCGGTTGACAGCGAGGGATTCCACTGCTGTACCCAGCACCGGGAGCAATTCCACAGCCGTTTCCAGCCCCGCAATTTCGGGAGTTGATCCTGTCAGGGAGACAGTCCCTTCTTCACCATTCCCACATCTCGCCAAACCGGAGAGGTTTTCAGGAGAATCAGGGGATTGCCGGGCATTTCTGACGCAATGTGAGTTGCATTTCGAATTACAAGCGGCCGCGTATCCCACGGACCGAGCGAAGGTGGCTTTTGTTATCTCCCATCTCTCCGGAAGAGCTGAATCCTGGGATGCTGCGGAATGGAGCCGCAAATCTGTGGTAGACTTTCACTCAGATTTTTCAAAATGTTACTCCCGGGAGGGAGGCTGCTCGAGCCCTGGTGGGTCTGCAGCAAGGGAAGAGAAGAGTCTCAGACTATGCTATTGAGTTCCGTATTCTAGCAGCGGAGAGCGGCTGGAACTCATCCGCCCTGTGTGATGCTTTTTTACATGGACTGTCACCTGTCATGAAAGATCAACTGATTTCCTTGGACTTACCCGCCGATCTGGATGCGCTGGTGGCACTGACTGTGAAAATTGATAAACGTCTCATGGAAAGAGAGAGGGAGAGACTACAGAGGAGAGGTTTTTCTACCTACCAGCCGAGGGCGCCAGAGTCATCTAGGGTCTTCCAGCGTACTCAACCTGGGACGTCTGAGCTATGTAGCAGTTTGTCTATTGGCCAGCAGAGGAGATGTGACTCATCAAGAGAATTTCATCGCACTCAATTTACGGCTTCTGATCCTCGCAGTCCTGTGGGTTCGCCTTCTGATGAGCCGATGCAACTGGGAAGGACTCGTGTGTCGCCGGAGGAGCATCACCGTCGCAGGAGAGAAGGCCACTGCATCTATTGTGCTCAGCTGGGACATTTCATTGCTTCCTGTCCAGCAAAAGAAGGGGCTCACCAGTAGGAGAGAGGGCGCTGGTGAGCCGTACACATGTTCCTGTTTGTCCCTCTCGACCCAAGCAGGAAGTTACCCTGGTGAACGGATCGGTCTCTCGGATTCAGACTGTGTTGGTGGATTCTGGTGCGGACACTAGTCTAATGGATGCGGCTCTCGCCAGGGATTTGTTGCTGAACTCTATTTGTCTTCCCAAGCCTTTAGACGCTACAGGATTGAATGGAAGTCTTCTCTGGCGAGTTACTCATCGCACTTCTCCTGTGTCAATGACTTTTCCTGATGGCCACACAGAGAGTCTGACTTTCCATTTGTTCGATTCCCCGGTTCACCCAGTTGTTCTTGGGTTTCCGTGGCTTACATTGCACAACCCTCACATGGACTGGGTTTCAGGCACGATACTCAGCTGGGGAGGAGATTGTGAGCAGATCTGTTTTCCGGCTAAGTTGGAGGTAGGGGGAAATGACACCGTTGCCCCTACCGTTCAGCAGGAGAGAGATCCAATTGCCTTTCCTGATCTTTCGGGTGTACCCGAGGATTATCTGGACTTAAAGGACGTCTTTAACAAGACACAGACTACATCGTTGCCGCCCCATAGACCTTATGATTGTGCCATAGACTTGTTGCCTGGTACGTCACCACCTAAGGGGCGACTGTTTTCTCTGTCTCCCCCTGAGATGGCGGCTATGAAGGATTACGTGGAGGCATCATTGGCTACGGGGATTATTCGTCCTTCCTCGTCCCCGGCGGGGGCCGGTTTCTTCTTCGTGGGAAAGAAAGACAAGTCTTTACGGCCCTGTATTGATTACAGGGGACTCAATGACATTACGGTAAAGAACCGTTATCCTTTACCTTTGATTTCCACCGCCTTTGAACTACTTCAGGGAGCCACAATCTTCACCAAGTTGGATCTTCGTAATGCCTACCACTTGGTGAGAATGAGGAGTGGAGATGAGTGGAAAACGGCCTTTAACACCCCTACAGGTCATTACGAGTACCTTGTAATGCCGTTTGGACTTACTAACGCTCCAGCCGTGTTTCAAGCGTTAGTTAATGACATTCTCAGAGACATGATAAATATCTTTGTGTTCGTTTACTTGGACGATATCCTCATCTTTTCGTCCAACCGAGACTCTCATGTGCAACATGTTCGCCTGGTGCTTCAGAGACTTATGGACAACAAGCTTTATGTTAAAGCTGAGAAGTGCGAGTTTCATGTGTCCACTGTCTCCTTTCTGGGCTTTGTGGTGTCGGAAGGAGTGATTCAGATGGACCCAGAAAAAGTAAGAGCGGTTGCTGAATGGCCTACACCCACCACTCGCAAGCAAGTCCAGAGGTTTCTGGGCTTTGCTAATTTCTACCGGAAATTCATCAGGAACTTCAGTACGGTGGCAGCTCTTCTTCACGACCTCACTTCAATCAAGATGCCGTTCCAGTGGTCTCCTGCAGCCGAGGGGTCGTTCTCCCGCTTGAAACATAGCTTCTCCACCGCTCCTGTGTTGGTACTGCCTAATCTACAACAGCAGTTTGTGGTGGAGGTGGACGCGTCTGATGTGGGTGTTGGAGCTGTCCTGTCTCAACGTTCCTCGCAAGATGAGAGACTCCATCCTTGTGCTTTCCTGTCCCGTAAGCTGTCTGGAGCTGAGAGAAACTATGATGTTGGCAACAGAGAGTTGTTGGCAGTCAAAGTAGCTTTGGAGGAGTGGCGGCATTGGTTGGAAGGGGCAGAACAGACATTTCTCGTCTGGACAGATCACAAGAATCTGGAATACCTGCGTTCCGCTAAAAGACTGAACTCTCGCCAGGCCAGGTGGGCCCTGTTTTTCAACAGATTTAACTTCACTTTGTCGTACCGTCCTGGGTCCAAGAATGTGAAGCCTGATGCCCCATCTGTTTGTTCCTGACCCCTCTTCCGAGGTGCCCGTGAACATTTTGCCTGAGTCCTGTGTTATTGGGGCCATAACCTGGGAAGTGGAGGAACGGGTGAAGAGGGCTCAAGACAGGTTAATTTTTCCTGCAGGTTGCCCTTCCAACCGCCTGTTTGTTCCTGCTGACCTTCGGGCTCAGGTCATCCATTGGGCTCACACTTCACTTCTCTCTTGTCATCCGGGGGTCAAGAGAACCGTTTTTGTGATACGGCAACGGTTCTGGTGAACTTCTATGGAGAAAGGTGTTGGGGAGTATGTGGCTGCGTGTCCAGTCTGTGCCCAAAACAAGACCTCACGTCAAGCATCTGTTGGTCTCCTGCAGCCTCTGCCTATTCCCAAGTGGCCGTGGTCGGACATTTCTCTTGACTTTGTTACCGGTTTGCCTCCTTCTGATGGTAATACTGCAGTACTCACAGCTGTGGACAGGTTTTCCAAAATGGTACATTTTATTCCCCTGCCCAAGTTGCCTACCACAAAAGAAATGGCGGAGGTTCTGCTCGCCCATGTGTTCAGGATCCATGGCTTGCCTACTGATGTGGTTTCTGATCGTGGTCCTCAATTCATCTCCCAGTTCTGGAAAGCCTTCTGCACGTTGATTGGGGCCATGGTCAGCTTATCTTCGGGTTATCATCCGGAATCCAATGGACAGACTGAGCGACTTAACCAAGAGATGGAGAAGGGTCTTCGCTGTCTGGTTTCTCGGAGTCCTGCTTCTTGGTCCAAGATGCTACTGTGGGTGGAATACGCCCCCACAACACCCTGCCCTGCTCATCCACCGGCTTGTCGCCCTTTCAGTGCGCCTACGGCTATCAACCGCCACTATTTTCTGCTCTCGAGAGGAAGGTAGGGGTGCCCTCGGCTATGGCCTTGATCAGACGCTGTCGACGGACCTGGACGAGGGCTCGACAGGTTCTACTGAGCAACAGGGACCGCTACAAGAGACAAGCTGATCGACGGAGGTCTGCGCCGCCCCATTACCAGGTGGGCCAGAGGGTGTGGCTGGCCATGAAGGATTTTCCTCTGCATACCGAGAGCCGGAAGTTGGCCCATCGGTTCGTGGGACTGTTTCCTCTTTCTAAGGTGATCAATCCTGTGGCTGTCCGGTTGAAGCTGCCCAGGGCTATGAGAGTACACCCCACATTCCATGTGAGCAGAGTCAAACCAGTCCAGGAGAACGCACTGGTCCCGGTCATGCCGCCTCCTCCTCCTCCTCGTCTTATTGATGGGGGCCCTGTTTATACCGTCCGCAAGCTGTTGGCGGTCAGGAAGAGGGGCCGCGGCCGTCAGTTTCTGGTGGACTGGGAGGGGTATGGTCCAGAAGAGAGGTCATGGGTGTCGGCCAGCAATATTTTGGACCCTAGTCTCATTCAGGACTTTTACAGACTGCATCCTGACGTGCCTGGGCCGTCCGGTGTTCGGCCCTAGAGGGAGGGGTCCTGTCACGTCTGCCTCCGCTCTTATTGTGTTTTATGTTTGTTTTCATGAACTTCCTGTTTTATTTTACATCCACTGTGTGTCTACATTCACTTCACTTGTCGTCCTGCCTTTGTTTGTTTCCCGCTGTTTTTGATTACCTGTCTCCGCCCTAATGTTATTCACCTGTGTCTGGTTGTCTTCCCCTCCCCCGTGTATATATACTCACCTGTGTTCACTTGTTCTCTGCCAGATTGTTGTAGCTCCATGTTGACTCACTTTCCAGCGTTCCCTTGTTTTGTTTCCCCGTGTACACTGACCTATTGCCTGTATCTTCGACCACGTTTGCCTGCCTGTTGGATCTGTACCGTTGCTTGCATTGTTCTGGGAGCAATAAATCGATCACCTTTATCCTTGTTTCCTGAGTCGTGCATTTGGGTCCGCCATTGTAGCCTGACAATTTTAATATATTTCGGAGGGAAATGAGGCAATTTGATTTTCCAGACACAATAAATGGCAGAATGATCACTAAAACAATCTGATAGGACACCAGATTTAACTATCCTTTCCGGATTAGAGACCAATATCAAGTCAAGCAAAGAGGACCGACTATCCACTCTAGTGGGTTCCTTAATAAGCTGTGTGAGATTAATACTAAATAAATTTTTATCCCCAGCTGAGGAACGATTCAGCCAATTGCAATTGAAATTACCAAGAATAATCAATTATTTATGCCTGCCTAATGAATTAATGGTAGACAAAATGCACTTTGTAGAATCTGATGGGGCAGACGGAGGTCTATAAATATTGCCAATAATTAAGTGTTTACCCATCCATCCATCCATCGTCGTCCGCTTATCCGTGGTCGGGTCGCGGGGGGAGCAGCTCCAGCAGGGGACCCCAAACTTCCCTTTCCCGAGCCACATTAACCAGCTCTGACTGGGGGATCCCGAGGCATTCTCTGGCCAGGTTGGAGATGTAATCCCTCCACCTAGTCCTGGGTCTTCCTCGAGGTCTCCTCCCAGCTGGACGTGCCTGGAACACCTCCCTAGGGAGGCGCCCAGGGGGCATTCTTACCAGATGCCCGAACCACCTTAACTGGCTCCTTTCGACGTGAAGGAGCAGCGGCTCTACTCCGAGCTCCTCACGGATTACTGAGCTTCTCACCCTATCTCTAAGGGAGACGCCAGCCACCCTCCTGAGGAAACCCATTTCGGCTGCTAGTACCCTGGATCTCGTTCTTTCGGTCATGACCCAACCTTCATGACCATAGGTGAGGGTAGGAACGAAAACTAACCGGTAGATCAAGAGCTTTGCCTTCTGGCTCAGCTCTCTTTTCGTCACAACGGTGCGATAAACTGAATGTAATACCGCCCCCGCTGCGCCGATTCTCCGACCAATCTCCCGCTCCATTGTCCCCTCACTCGCGAACAAGACCCCAAGGAACTTAAACTCCTTCACTTGGGGTAAGGACTCATTCCCTACCTGGAGAAGGCACTCCATCGGTTTCCTGCTGAGAACCATGGCCTCAGATTTAGAGGTGCTGATCCTCATCCCAGCCGCTTCACACTCGGCTGCAAACCGATCCAGTGAGTGCTGAAGGTCACAGGCCGATGATGCCATCAGGACCACATCATCTGCAAAGAACAGCGATGAGATCCCCAGCCCACCGAACTGCAACCCCTCCCTACCACGACTACGCCTCGATATCCTGTCCATAAATACTACGAATAGGATTGGTGACAAAGCGCATCCCTGGAGGAGGCCAACCCTCACCTGGAACGTGTCCGACTTACTGCCGAGAACCCGGACACAGCTCTCGCTTTGGTCATACAGAGATTGGATGGCCCTGAGAAGGGACCCCCTCACCCCATACTCCCGCAGCACCTCCCACAAAGTCTCCCGGGGGACCCGGTCATATGCCTTCTCCAGATCCACAAAACACATGTAGACTGGATGGGCATACTCCCAGGCTCCCTCCAGGATCCTTGCTAAAGTAAAGAGCTGATCCGTTGTTCCACGACCAGGACGGAATCCGCATTGTTCCTCTTCAACCTGAGGTTCGACTATCAGCCGAACCCTCCTTTCCAGCACCTTGGAGTAGACTTTACCAGGGAGGCTGAGAAGTGTGATACCCCTGTAATTGGTACACACCCTCTCGTCCCCCTTTTTGAACAGGGGAACCACCACCCCGGTCTGCCACTCCTTTGGCACTGTCCCAGACTTCCACGCAATGTTGAGTAGGCGTGTCAAACACGACAGCCCCTCCACAGCCAGAGCTTTCAGCATTTCTGGACGGATCTCACCAGTCCCTGGGGCTTTGCCACTGCGGAGTTGTTTGACTACCTCAGTGACCTCCACCAGGGAAATTGACAACAATCCCCCGTCATCCTCCAGCTCTACCTCTAACACAGAGGGCGCTTCAGCTGGATTTAGGAGTTCCTCAAAGTGCTCCTTCCACCGCCCTATTACCTCCTCAGTTGAGGTCAACAACGTCCCACCCTTACTGTACACAGCTTGGATGGTTCCCCGTTTCCCCCTTCTGAGGTGGCGGACGGTTTTCCAGAAGCGCCTTGGTGCCGACCGAAAGTCCTTCTCCATGTCTTCTCCGAACTTCTCCCACACCCGCTGCTTTGCCTCTTTCACGGCAGAGGCTGCAGTCCTTCAGGCCCTTTGGTACCTTGCAACTGCCTCCGGAGTCCTCTGGGACAACATATCCCGGAAAGACTCCTTCTTCAGTCGGACGGCTTCCCTGACCACCGGTGTCCACCACGGTGTTTGAGGGTTACCACCCCTTGAGGCACCTAAGACCCTAAGACCACAGCTCCCTGCCGCAGCTTCAGATATGGAAACTTTGAACATTGTCCACTCAGGTTCAATGCCCCCAGCCTCCACAGGGATGCACGAAAAGCTCCGCCGAAGGTGTGAGTTGAAGGTCTGTCGGACAGGAGCTTCCTCCAGACGTTCCCAATTTACCCGCACCACCCGTTTGGGCTTACCAGGTCTGTCCAGAGTCTTCCCCCACCCCCTGACCCAACTCACCACCAGATGGTGATCAGCTGACAGCTCCGCCCCTCTCTTCACCCGAGTGTCCAATACATACGGCCTCAGATCAGATGAAACGATTATAAAATCGATCATTGACCTTCGGCCTAAGGTGCTCTGGTACCAAGTACACTTATGAGCATCCCTATGTTCGAAAATGGTGTTTGTTATAGACAATCCATGACTAGCACAGAAGTCCAATAACAGACAACCACTCTGGTTTAGATCAGGGAGGCCGTTCCTCCCAATCACGCCTCTCCATGTGTCTCCGTCATTGCCCACATGTGCGTTGAAGTCCCCCAGCAGAACTATGGAGTCCCCCTCCAGAGCCCCATACAGGACTCCATTCAAGGTCTCCAAGAAGGCCGAATACTCTTGTTTGGTGCATATGCACAAACAACAGTCAGAGTTTCCCCCCCAACAACCCGCAGGCATAGGGAGGCGACCCTCTCGTCCACCGGGGTAAACTCCAATGTTGCGGCACTCAGCCGGGGACTTGTGAGTATCCCCACATCAACCAGCCTCTTTCTGACTGGCGCGCTTTTATTTAAACATAATCAGGTGCATTCATTTAGTCACTGATCAGTCATTGATTGGGTCACATGACATACACCCCGCAATGTGACTGCCTGGTTCAAAAACATAAATAAAGATTAAACAAATCAAATATAAATGAGAGCACAATACTAATAAATCTCAACGCCCCCACTTGCTCTCACATTTCTATTTCATCATTTCAACATAAGTACAAAATTCATACACCAAACATAAATGAGTTAAATTTCATTAACTTTAATGCAACTTTACCATCAGTGTTTTCTAACAATTGCTGTAGGAATAAACACTCCTGTACAGTCGCGGCTAATGCCATATACTCAGCCTCACAAGTCGACAGTGCAACAGTAGGCTGTCTTTTGGTCTTCCATGAGACCAATGGACCGTTTTTGTTTAGGCTAATGCAGTAACCCGTAGTACTTTGTCTATCAGTTACATCAGCTGCCCAATTCGCATCGCTATATGCATGCATCAAGTTCTCATTTTCACCTTTTCTGTAACACAGTTCTTTGTCTTGTGTCCCTTTTAAATATCTCAAAACATACTTGACAGTATTCCACTGCTCTGTGGTTGGCCTAGTAAAATACTGTGACAGTTTACTTACAACAAAACTTAGGTCTGGTTTTGTACATGTTGCCAGGTAGATTAAGCTATCTACTACTTCCCTGTACTTTCTTACATCACCCATTTCCTCAGCATCATCAGTGTAGTTTAGTTTCTGCTCACAGGGAGTAGCTCTGGACTTACAATTTTGCATGTCAAATCTCTCAAGTATTTTCTCAATATTCTTATGTTGTGACATTTTAACACAATCAAAATCTTGCTCATAATCAATACCAAGAAAATGTGTCAATTTTCCTAAGTCCTTCATTCTAAATTTTGCACTGAGCACCTCTTTTACATAATTAAGCACATCCATATTGTTGGCTGCAATAATCAAGTCATCAACCCATATGATTATGAAGACTTTCTCAGTTTCTGTAACCTTTGTGTAAAAACAATGATCTGCTGGATTCTGAACAAACTTGATTTCACATAAATAATCATGCAACATTCGGTTCCAGTTCCTGCCTGACTGTTTCAGTCCATACAATGATTTTTCCAGCTTATACACCATGTCAAATAAGGTTCTCCAATTTTGTTCAGCAGTGCCATTTTGGTGTGGAGAGTACGGTGCAGATGTCTCATGTTTAATACCCCTTCTACTCAGTAATGCCTGATACTCCTTTCCTGTGAACTCTGTCCCATTGTCAGACCTGATGCATTTAACACTACCATATGGAGCCATATCAGCAAGGAATTTTTCTGTGGCGGTTGTTGTGTCACTCTTGTTTTTCAAAAAATAAACAAAAATAGCACTAGAATAGTCATCTGTGAAAGATAAAGCATATTTATGTCCGTCTCTGGACATTGGGTCTATCGGCCCTGCTAGATCAGTGTGCACCATTTCTAGTGCTGCTTTGGCTCTTGCATCTGGCTCTCTGTTTCTAGTCTCAGTAAACTTCCCTTGTGTGAAAATCTCACAACGTGGGGTAGGTTGGTCTGCTCTATTCTTAATTTTCATACCATCAACAACATTCTCAAGTTTCATTACATCCCCATAGTTGCAATGACCTAATATTTCATGCCATGTCTGCAAGTCACAACATTTGTTACATTAGTCATCACATTCATTGTCTACTGTGTGCAAATAGTACAGTTTGTATTGCACGTGTATGGGGAATTCAGTACCTTCTTTATGTAGCAGAACGTTCTTCCCTTCTCTGAAGATTACTGTTGCTCCGTTCGAGGTTGCTGCCTTCACAGAGAAGATGTCCTGTGGATATGTTGGGATGTACAGCGCGTTTCTAAGTGTTGTTTTGCACCGTCGTCCTCTGCTGTCCACCAACCATACTGCAGCGTCTCCTCTTTGCTTGGCGACTCCGTTGCACCTCGTGCCATCAGCTAATTCCACGCAGTGTGTATCAGCCTGGAAACTGCTGTCAAACCTCTGGAACTTTGCGATGTCTGTGATGATGTGTGAAGTTGCACCTGCGTCCACCATTAGGCCTCTTTTGTTATCCTCACGCCACCACATCTCAGCGTCGCTTGCCCGGAAAACATATTCCTTATCACCCGGCTCCTCGGACACTTTCCTCGCGTTATCCCGCTGCTTTCTCCACCTGCAGGTTGCATCGCGGTGAGTGTTACTTTTGCAGTGATTGCACCACTGTTTACGCTGGCATGTTCTTGCTTTATGGCCTTTTATGCCACATCTGTAACAAACAATGTCAGCACTTGCAGCACCACAGTCAGCTAAAGTGGATTTTGTTCCAGTCTGCGCTCTTGCTTTCATTGCGTTGTCTCCGGAATCAGCTGTCCTCATATTTTCAATGTCCTCATAACTTCGAAGCCTTGTCTTAAATTCGGCAAAAGTCATTTTAACATCACTCTGAGTAACATGGATAGTAAATGGCTTAAATGTCTCTCTGGAAGTCCTTTCAAAACCATTGCTGTCAAAAGTTTGTCACTCAGATCTTCACCTGCATTTCTCAAAGCAGTGATTGTAGTCTCAGCTCTGATGACATAATCCGTAACACTGTCACTTGGCGATTTTTGCAGTGAAGTTAGCTCTGTGTACAAGCTTATTACCCAGGGCTTCCCCTTTCCAGCATAATATCCACGCAAAATCCCCAGCGCCGCACGTCCGTCATCAGCTGCTTCTCTCATGACCAGCGACAGACTCTTGTCATCCAGAAACTGTATCAGCTCTGCATAGGCTTCGGCATTTTTCGCCTCGTCTTCCTCATCTTCTTCAGAAGGCTCATTTAAAATAGTCTCTTTCAGTCCTTGCAAGCAAAGGTGGCCCAAAAATTTTGTCTCCCATAACTCATAATTTTTCTCATCTCCGTCAAACACCAGTCTTGACCAGCGGCTCGTTGATTCCGCTGCCTTTGTCTTTCTGCTCATGTTGCAGGTTTCTACTCTCAAACTTGCACTCGGGTACACACAGTTTTCGTTGCGACTCTTACCCGGCGTCTTAAATCAAAACTATACGTCCTCTGGGCCCATAACCTGTTAACAGAGTAATTCACATGGACAACCAGGAATAGGCCTACTGTTTCACATCAACCAGCCTCTTTCTGACTGGCGCGCTTTTATTTAAACATAATCAGGTGCATTCATTTAGTCACTGATCAGTCATTGATTGGGTCACATGACATACACCCCGCAATGTGACTGCCTGGTTCAAAAACATAAATAAAGATTAAACAAATCAAATATAAATGAGAGCACAATACTAACTAGAACTGCAAGCAGTTATGAACGAGGTCCAAGCCCCATGCGCCAGTCGCCCCCGGCGCGAGTCGCCCCCGGCGACGCCGAGAGCCCGCAAAAACAGAGCCTGCGAAAGGAGAACCCGAAGCACCATCGGGAAATTTGACAGAGCGCAAGCTCCAAAGTCAGTAGTGAAATGCAATTGCAAATTTCCTCTTCGTTGCATAGAAGGCCCAAACACTTCTACCTCGATTACAGCGCCCCCTAAAGGGCGATCGTCGCCAAATCCGATGGGGAGCCGCAGAGTGGCATGACGAAAAAAAAACTTAAGTTTTGTGATGATAGAATTTACTGCTGCAGAGACATTTCCATTGCAATTTATTCCCATTTAAATGCAATGACTTATTTGCCGAACGGCCTCTACATTAATTATAGCGCCCCCTGACAGCCGATTTTCACCAAAGTTGGTACGGAGGCTCGGAATGGGATGTCAAAGAGGTTTCGTACTGATATCTAATAATGTGGCCGAGATATGCCAAAATTCGTGTTTTGTGGCTAGCTACGAAAAATTAGTTTGCTTGTAAAGTGCGAACGGTGTAATGTAGCAAAATTCCTTTGATAACTTTTTGTCACCTCCATACACCGATGGTATCTACCAAGTTTCGTGCACATCGGTCACACGCCCTCCACGAGTTCCAAAACATTTCTTTTTGCATTGCGCGATTTTGCGAAGAAACTTTTTAGTGCAAATGGGAGAGGCCTATATCGTCAGATTCACATGGATTCAAAGAACACGGAGATGTAAGAATTTCTCATCTGCGATGTAGACTGTGGGAGTTATACGCAAAAACACGTTTAAATGCATTGACTTATTTGCCAAAAGGTCTCTATGTTAATTATAGCGCCCCCTAACGGCCGATTTTCACCAAAATTGGTGGGAAGCCGCAGAGTGGCATGCCGAACAAAATACTCCCAGGGTTTGTGATGATAGCATTTAATGCTGCAGAGATATTTACATTGCAAATTGTTCCAATTTAAATGCATTGACTTATTTGCCGAAAAGCCTCTACGTTAATTATAGCGCCCCCTGACGGCCGATTTTCACCATATTTGGTATGGAGGCTCGGAATGTGATGTCGAAGAAGCCTACTAGGTTTCTTTCTGATAAGTATTAATTTGGCCGAGATATGCCAAAGTTTGTGTTTTGTGGCTAGCTACAACAAATTAGTTTGCTTATAAAGTGCATCTAGGACGAGTTCGAAAACATTTTTTTTCACATTGCGCGATTTTGCGAAAAAACGTTTTAGTCTAAATAGGTGTGGCCTATATTTTCAGATTCAGATGGATTCAAGGAATACGAGGATGTAAGAATTTCTCATTTGCGAGGTAGACTGTGGGAGTTATGGGTGAAAACACGTTTTACGTCATTATAGCGCCACCTAGTAGTCTATGTAAGTAATATTTGGTATGTAAGATCTGCAATACATTGTCCATCTACACTGTAAATTTTAAGTTGCTCACATTAGGGCAAGTGATGAATCTAAATCTGGATTTCCATAGGCCACGCCCACTTTGACGAATCAGTACCCCACTGTAGGCGTGGCCTCAGGAGTGGGTCTAGATGGCAAACTCCAAATTTCGTAAAAATCGGATGAGCCGTTCATGAAATATAAACTTTTTGTACTTGTGGCGCCCCCTAATGGCCAAATTTTGTAAAATTGATTAGCGAGCCTTAGAGGGTCATGTCAAACAAGAATCTAAAGATTCGTGATGATACACGAGATTCAGCTGGATTCAGGGAACGCGTGGATATGTGTATTTTTAATGTGCGATGTACGGTTTGGGAGTTATAAGGCCAAACGCGTATCTTCTGGTATAGCGCCACCTAGTGGCTGAATTTTTTTGTCCGAGGTCCCTGCAGGGTTCTGGACCAGACCTGAAAACGGCAACCTCCCACCATTTACGGTTTAGGGTGCAGTATCAGTTTTATCGGCGGAAGAATAATAAGAAACCGAGCGATTTCAATAGGGTTCCACAGCCCTGCTGTGCGAACGGCGTAGCTTCGCTATCGCCGATTCTTGCAGCCTCGGGCTTGGACCCCTAATAAATCTCAACTGGATCAACTTCAGGGATAATACATTCAGAGCTAAGATTGCATTAACATATGTGGCCACCCCACCTCCTCTGGACAACCTATCAGCTCTGTACAATACATAATCATTGATTTCAATATCACTATCAGAAGTAGAATTATTTAGCCAGGTTTCTGAAATGGTAATAATGCTAGGTTTGTACTGAACAACCCAGGCTCTGAGATAATCAATTTTTGAAGTAAGGCTCCTGATATTAATGTGAACAACCTTTAGACCTTTAGTGGATTCCATTGAGAATGAGAAGAGAAGAACATGTCATGATGCCATGGTGAAAGGTATAGAAGGGGAAGGTGTAAAAAGCCACAGTAACAAAAAAAACAACATACAGTTAAACATACAACAAACCAACAAAAAACATACAACAAACCAACAAGGCAACAACCCTCTGTGGTTGTGTCTAGTTTTTTTTTTCATGCAATATCATTTACAGTATTTTCCATATCAGTAATGCATTTTCTTTTTATAATTTAGTCAAAACCGAGATGTCTTACCCTCACAGATTCAAAAGAAATTTAGTTTTAAGGTCCGAATATGAGAATTTTGGTCTTTTTTAAAGACAAAACAGGAATTCTCTTACCTTTACTTTTGGTGCACCATTTGAATCAGGAGGGGGACAGTCCAGGTGAGAAGTCCAGGCCAAAAAGTTGGTTGGTTGGCTTCAGTTTTCGGCTTCCTGGTTCCTGGTCTTTACCACGCGTCGGGGAACAGGGACTGTCCAAATATACCCTGGCTCCAAAGGCCAGAGTCTTTCTGACCTCTTAGGTCAGCTTCTACTGCTTTACCCTTTTGTGTTCGTTGATTGGTAGACCAGAAAATGAATACTCAGGATTTGGTCAGGTAAATTATAAGATCTCTTTAGTAAAATGCTAAAATGATATTGCAAGAATACAACTATATGCATGTAGTTCATTAGTTCCTTCAAGACTCTTCTCACCCTAACACCAACAGCGTCTTTCCAGATCTAACTCCGGACCTTTCCTTTCCCTATCGTTTATTCGTCTTCAGGTTCCTTCGTCCTTGCGTCTGAGTCACTCAGACTTTCAGTCTCCGGGAAGTCCAACCACAGTCTGATCTGCTGGCCACTGAGCAGCTCCACTAGTGCCGTTGGAGGTTAAGGTGCCTTGCTCAAGGGCACCTCAGTGGTGGTGATGAGGGAGGGACAAGAGCTCCTCTTTCACTTTCCCCACCCAGATTTTATGCTGCCGGTCTGGGGATTGAACCGACGACCTCCTGGTCCCAAGCTCGCTTCTTTACATGTATCCACACATTTTATATACATATATCAGTCTGTGGTCTAATTTGTGCCAGTTTGGGGGTCCTTGATGTCAAAAAGTTTGAGAACCGATGTGTAACTTCAGGTGACACTGATGGGATTTGAAAGTTGCTCTGTGCCGCCATCTTGTGGTCACATCTGATATTACATCTGCCTTACATAGTTGGAAGTGCAGCCTGAATACTGAGGGTACATGCATCCACACATTTCATTCACACATTATATACAATTTTCTGCGTATTCAATGAATGAATATTTGTTAACCCTCGTATTGTCTTCTCGTCGACCGTCCACCTGTTTTCTTCTGTTTTGCTGTTTACAATGTTTAAAGGTGCTGGATTGTGAAGATCCAGGACTTAGCCAAAGAATTTGAACATCAACAACTTCTCAGTCCCTCCCCCTTTCTGCTAGAGGCCAAACGGTCTCCTAAGCCCCTCCCCCACAAGGTAAAATGAATGTGTGTGCATGAGCAGTGATTGACACACAGTTAGACACCCCCCTTGGCCCTGATTGGTGCATCTGAACAGGGAGCGGTGGATTTTTGTAAATCTCACTCCAGGCTGTAGGTGGAGCCAGAGGAGCTGATTTATTTTAAATGACCTGCTTCATGTAGTTCTACTGGAACATAGGGTCAGTTTGAGCAGATATATGACAGAAAGGTAGTTTTAGAAATCTTATCTACTGCATCTTTAACGTTTAAAGCAGCGCTATACAGTTTAATCCATTTCTTGTGTGTTTCCTGTCTTGTTGCTGGTAGGTTTCTCTATAGAGCCCCCCCAGCTCCTATGTTTCCTTGTGTCTGACTTGTAATGGCAAAATTATATGTTACCATATTAACTTTGACTTTCTGTATGTGATTTTGTTATATCTCCCACAAGGAGTTATCTACATTTGTCTGTGAGAACAGCTCATATTGTTCTACTGAAATGCAACAGGAGTCACAAAGTCTACAGCTAGAAGAAAACGCAACCTCTTTGTGAACTGATAGAGGTCAGGTCAAACTGTTAATTATCTCGTTCTGTGACAAATGTACATCTCCAAATTTATGGAGATGTCATCAGGTCCCAAATGGGGATAGGCAAAATTATCTGACAGACTTCTAGGCACCTCAGTTGTCTCTATGATTTGCATTACATGTCAAAGGTCAAGATAGGCTGAAGAATGTATTGCATTGACAGATGTCGTTATGCATGTGTTGATGTCACTCCCTCTCTCTTATCTGTGTATTTAAGCTGATGTTCTTGATGTGTGAACTTTGAAGACTCTTCCACATCTTGCTGCGTGCATCCTGTGAACCAGCCCTCCTATTCTGCAGAATATATGTACTTCAATAAATTACAAAAACCTACATTGGTTTCAGTCTACGACTATTTCTTTGTATTTGTTTCATCCTCAATTATTCTAAATTAGTAACTAACCTACACCTGCTGCCTCCTGGATATTTCCACCACAATTTTGGCCTTGTCTGGCAGGATCAGTGCTGGGTGTCTGCTGGTGAGCTTCTGTGCGTGGGCTGAGGACTTGCAACCCGGAATGTCTGCACCCTCCAAGGTCAGAGATAACGCCTCAAACCTCTAAATCAAAAGTTTCAGAGTGGAGGATCAGTTAAGCACGCACAGAGCTCCCCGGGACACTCCACGCTGATCTAAAGAAAACGGAAAAAACTCCTAACAGCAGGGTAAGTTTATGTTTTTCTAAAAATTACAATAATTTGAATTGACCTGTGAAAACATAAGAAACAAATACAGTCGTTTTTGACACGTGATATCACTGAGGACCTTTTTGAGTTTTTTTCTGTTATTCTGACTGCACAAGTAACACTCGGGCTACCGTATTTTCAGAGAGATCTTGCAGGGTGGGCAGGTGACATCCTAAGCATTGTGAGTTGAATGCTTACGGTTTTTCCTGGGTTTTCTGTGACCAAAACCCTTTTATCGGCGGAATTTCTGTTGCTTTGTACCCGTGAGCAAAAGCGACCTTTTCGGTGACGACCGAAACGCAGGTTAAGAAAACGTTTTCCCCCATTTCGGTGAAATGGGTTCCAATCAATCTGCGTCACTCGCTCTGGCAGGGTCAATCTTTGAGATTATGATTAACAAGTACGGTAGCCGGAGTGTTAAATATGTACCATATTGGATTGAGAGTTTTGGTTTTCCTAAAAAGGGAACGCTGTGCACGGGCAAGCTAAAAGATCTGAGACAGGATTTAGAAGAAGAAGAAATCAGAGTAGGGGGGAAATCAAAAATTAAAAAATATTACAAATTAAAGTTCTTACAGGATAACAAAAAATGCCTTCAAATATGGATAAACGAAGCCAACATCAGGGAGAAAATGCAATTGCAACGTGAGCCTTCTCTGCTAAACACTGATAACATGCACACACACTCTGCCTGTAATGCTCCTTACTCTCTCTATCCGAGTCCTAGGGTTGTGAGTTTCCCGCTTGGAAGCCCTCCGCCAACACCATCTCACCCACCGCAGACCACGCACAGACCAGCCGTGCCCGAGCAGCCACAGACCACGTGCATGCCAGAGGAGAAGAAACCTGATCCACTCCCTGCCTCAGCCCCTCCACTGCATCAGCAGCAGACAGAACTCAAAGATCTTGACCCACGCCTGATAGACCTGCTCCTCCTGTTGGACCTCAAGCGGGTATCTAGGAACAGGGACAGATGGTCTCAAAAACACAGCGAGGAGAAACAGATGGAACTATTGGAAACCCTGACGGCTACTGTTGTCTATAGTGACAAGGGATACCCGGGGGGCCAGGCGAGAGGCGGGGGGAGACGACTCCGTGGCAACATTCAACAAGTGGATAAAGTCACTTGTTTCAACTGTGGTCAGCACGGACATTGGAGACGGATGTGTCCTCATCCAAAGGAAGGTGGGACAGAGAAACAAAACGGGCGGAGGTGCTGAAAAGTCTGGGGACCACGCTCACGACGACTACAGATGAGTAACGCACACACACACTTAAAACAAAATGCACACACATGCTTTGCAATGAAGAAACTGCTTCGCACTGATACACTGTCTTGCTCTTTGTCTTGTTTGCTATTTAGGATATAAAGTGATACAGATAGTTTCCAAAAACGCGTCTGAAAAAGATATTCTTGACAGATTTTACCCCCCCAATTTACAGTAGACTAGACTATGTATTTTCTCAGATCCTGTAACAGCTGCCTGACGTGTGCATTTGACATTAGTAACGCTCATGAATTTGAGTGTGTTTTGGGGTTCTAAAATTAAAATGTTAGAGTTAAACAGAATTAACACTGGTCATTTTATTGGGGAAAATGGGGCTAATAATTTTATTTCCTTTTAGGCAGAATAGACGGGTTTTTTTTCTGACAGGTTTTCCTACAGATTATCCAGGGGAAAAACTACAACAGGCCACAAACTAATTTTACTCCCTCCAAAGCTTTAGTTGCACGAGCCTACTTACTGGGCTGAAAGTTGAAATGTCTCCATTTTGGAATGACGTTTGTTTCAGTACTAAGTTTTTGACATTGTGTGTCTGAATACCAATCATTAGTTGACTAATTATTTTAGACACATTATAAACACACACTTTTTGCTTAAAGCTCCAAGTGTGCGTTTCTCTCTGTCAGAAGACTTCCGTCTGATAAGACGTAAAATTGTTAGAGAGATACACACGAAGTCACAACAAAATGACTGTGCTCTTGTTTTTGAAGAAAATACAGATATGTTTTTTTTGTTTGATTAAAGGATGAGCTTGAGTGGTCTTGACTTTTTACTCATTGTCTCACATTCTGTTTGTTTTTTTTCTCTCCTATAGATCAGGAGACACTATCATGACGTATTTTTTCCTGACTGGACTGTGACAGACCGACTGACTGCACTGATTAGTTCAGACACATCTTCACCACAAGCGCGTGTTTGTGCCTGCAGGTGCCCACCGGTTGAGTGACACCTGTGCTTCAAACACAATTCGTTGTGCACGGTAAAAATAAAGTTTTTTTCAATTGATGTTTCACTCTCAGATACCGCGCTATCTCTGAGCAACTCCAAATGTTGATGTATCACTGTGTTTCTTTTCCTGCTTGTAGTCATCACACAACAACTCGGACTACAAGTCCCAGAAAAACCACACCTCTAAGACAGGAAGTGATCTCATGCGTTTTTCCGGTTTTAACTCCCTATTAACTGTTGGGAGTCGTTTCTAACCAAGTTTGATTTTCCTTTAGATAAGTAGGAATTTTGAGCTCTTGTAAAAACATTTAGTGTTACGGACTTACTTCGTACACTATTCTTCAGGGGATTATAGGGGATGTTACATGAGTGTTCTCTTGTTGGTGCATTGTCTAACTTTCCTTTTTTCCTCAGTGCTCCAGTGGACACGGAATGTCAATTCTTATCTGTTTTTCTATTTTTGCATAACAACCTGAAATGCTTTCACATGTCTCTGTTAGGGTTATTTTGCACTTTCTTCCAAATGAATTAGCCACACTCCGATAACACGGCTCTTCTCTGTCCTTGAAGAAGGACAGCTGGCAGACAGACACTCCCAGAGAAACACACACAGATAACAGACAACAACACGCATTATACATACAGTTTTCAGGCCAGTGAATCATTTCAGTCAGATAGGAACACCATTTTGAGTCTCTTTGTCAAAATTAACAAACCAAACACTTAGCTACTATTGTAATCTCAGACAGTGTTCATGGCTAAACCACTACACCTTATTTATTTATGCTGCGTGCTTGAGTGTTCCAGTCATGAGTTTTTCATGCCTTAATGAGTAGGGATATAGTAGTGAACTGCAGTTAAACTGTTAACTTGAATAAATGTGAATCAATATTCTGTTAGTGCATTACCTATTTATCACCTAAAATTCTTTCTGAATCATATTTTAGTATGCAATTTGGTTGTTTCCCTAATTTGTTTCCACAGATGATCTGATTGGTGAAAGCAAATATTGAGATAGGTTTTTATCAAAGTTGCAAGCTGTAGCTTTAAATAACATCACTACTTGCATAGTAGCCTTCCCAGCTTAAAGGCCAAATAAAATGCCTATAATTAAGGTTGTAGCGTTGACTAATAAATAAGGTTTCTAGTTTAGCACAATTAGGGACAAAGCATTTCTTGAGCAAAATGCCTGATGCATACATTGTATTATGTGATTTCTGTCCCTGGTCAGGTAACACTTCTATTGATAGATTGTTAAAGTGCCCGGGTTTTCAATAACCCACTTAACTTTAATTCGTTACAATTTTAGTTATTCACAAATTTTGATTAGCCTTACTTTGTATTGCTTGACAATAATGCCTTGAATTAAACATCTCTTTTGTTAATTCACACTTGTGTGTTTTGACTAGATTACAACGCGGTATTGGATTTCTCTCAGGTTTAAAGCTACACTCAGTTCATTTAAGATTTTGCCCTGGTCAATTGTTTTTAAACTTGCATTATAGTCTTCATTTTGTATTTTTATGCGACTAAATTACAAACTGTCTCCATTGCCTTAAGTGCTAATCAACGTAAAACTCTTTATGTTGGTGATTTTTCCCTATAAACAAATGTTTATTGGACTTTTTCTCTTGCTCTTATACAGGGTTTTGCTGTATTACCACAAGCCAGTGTTAATTACTAAACTATTGAGATGGATTATTATATTTGCTGCATATTAAGTCATGTGCTTTGTCATGCCTTAATAAGTAGGGATATGGTAACATATAATAATAACGGGCATAATAATAATTAGTAGGGGAAAAATAGCATTTAAAAATAGGCTAATAATAGCTTCCAAAATATAGCTTTTAAAATAGGAGTTCACTTTTTAGGGTGTTAAAAAACCTGACACAGGTAGGGGGCCCCAAAGGCACCCCCTCCATCCACCGCTCTGTGCAAAGTGATAGGATAGAATGTATGCAACTCTCCTATGCTCTTTCTGCCATCAGAGTCCAGTTTTCCGCCGGTCTGCCCAGAGCAGCAGAGGAGCCCGGGGACTTTTGTTGGCATCAAAGATTCTCGGAAAAAGAACTGGCAATCCAAACGGTGGAAAGGCCCATTCCAGGTTTCTTCTCGTCACCCACACTGCCCTAAAGGTCGCTGAGAGGGCAACTTGGGTTCACGCATCGCATTGCCGGAGAGTCCCGGATCCAGGAGAGGTCTCAGGCGAGCCAAAGCCTGCTACAAGTGCCCTAAGCCAGGTGTCACCTACGCTGGAGGACTGAAAAGCCTGCCTGACAGACGGACTCTGTGCACTTTTCAGCAACCCCCCCCCCCGAGACGACTACGTGGGAAAAGACCGTTTGACAGAACGTCCAGAAAACATCTCTAAAAACCAAACATTTGGTATCGTACACTTTTCTTCACACACATGCAGCAGCAGCAGTGACGTCACACATTCTCCCTCTGACAGACATTCCTCTGCTGTGCTCCACACACACACACACAGCACATTCTACAGGGAGCAGACTCTCCCTCCATCACAGCATGGAGCAACAGAGACCATGGAGAATTCAGTGGCACCAGCCGCGTCTGTGTGAAGTTATCAGATGTGTAACCAGTTTCTTTTTTATCACTGTATGTCTGATTATCGCTTTGTTTATGCTAGAGAAGTTTGACAGACCACCAGTCAGCATAACTACTCCCTTTTATGACTTTAACGACACTGACCTTTCCATGTACTATGAAAACCAAGCAGCAGAGAACAGTGGAAAACGGCGCATTGCACGGTCCCCTTACTCTTTTTCTAGACGGGAATGGCACCCCCGGTTCAACCATTACAATAGGCCAAATCTCACTGTAGTTGTCAACACCACGTCCACTCTGATTCTGCAGCCATGTGACTATTTTCTGTGCGTGGGTGGGGCGGGTCAATGGGGCTTAGCAGAAATTTATATTTGCTATGTACCTTCAGTGGAAGATTTCCAAGTGGGACCAACCTGTTTTTCCTGGCAATGGGCGATCTGGCACACCAGTAGGCCTAGTTGGGGTCATTTACTTACTAGAGATGACACGGGTTTGACTAATCGACTGTCAATGAAACGAGTTAATTTTTCTTCTCCTGCTGTTCTGTTGACACTGAAAGATGCTCAATTCACTGACCAAGGTTATTTTGTGGTGTGTGCGTGGATTTCTGGGACTGACCCTTGTGGTCCTTTTTACCTCGACGTTGTATCACCTCCCAAACCTGACATCACACACTCGCGCCATTTAACACAAACATTAGACGCTTTATCATCCACATGGATGTCCTCCTCTAATGAGGATGGCGGAGCCTTCTCTACGAATAGTTGGTTAGGCTCAATCAAAAAGTTCACTCGCGATGCGGGTTATAATGAGTCTTGTTACGTCTGTTCTCTCTTCGCCCTCTCACAAAAACAGGCCGCACCCGTTAAACCTCGACCGTTAAGTCTGCATGATACAATCTGTGTAATGACCACCCTCATGCATGTCGTGATAAAAGGAGAGCAGTTTTATAACTCATCGTCCCAACCGGCCGTATGCGCTGAATTCGCTAATCGTCTAGTGCGTTCCCTTAATGGTACACTGATTAAAACTAAAAACGGTAAAGTATCCGACGCTATTGGTCAATTTCACAACAACCTCATGACAAATCTGACTCATGGCCTTTGCATAGAACGCGCTCGTCATTTGGGATCCCATTACTTGGGTTCGACTACCGTCTGCAAACGAACAATGAACAACACATGCGGAAGCGGTGAATTTAAACTTAGCGCATGCTTGTTTTCATCTCCAGGGGTCATCGAGGCGTCCCTTCTGGATCCATCCACATCCCACTTGATGCGCTGGCCAGATGATTCTGGTGCAGGCTTGTTAGTGGATTGTGTCTGGCTCTGTGGTGGATCCTGGTATCAATTTCTACTGCCCTTATGGACGGATAGATGCGCTTTAATTCATCTGACCCCTTCAATCACAGTCTTGTCTTCCCCCGTGCATGCCACTCATCACTACGCGCATTACATTCCTCCGTCGGACGGCTTCATTAGGGTAAAGCGAAAGGTGACAGGGGAAGGAGAGAAATTTGTTGCTGGTCTCTTGCCTTGGTATGGGACAGTAGCAAATTCACACAATATCAATAAAATTCATGAGAGCCTTGAGAATCTGACCGCGATTGTAATTTCTGGTTTTAACAATTTCCCACCTGCAATGAGAGCAATGAGAAACCTTCTGATGCAACACCAGATGGGGTTAGATCTTCTGCTGGCCGCACAAGGGGGTTTGTGTCACGTGATAGGTGATCATTGCTGCACTTACATCTCAGACACCATCGATCAGCTTAACTCTCTCCTCACTGACCTGAAATCTCAAGATATGCCAAATGACACTTTTGGTTGGAATTGGTGGTCTTGGCTGGTGGGTGGTGGGTGGAGGGCTTGGATAGCTCGTTTCATAGCTCCCATGTGCGTTTTCTTCATTGCGTTTTTATCCTGCACCTGTTGCGTCGTCCCTCTGATCAGGAAAATATTTTCTTCACTGTTCCTGTCACATGTGGTGCAGTATCAAGCTTTGCACCAAGTGGCGGATCTCGCTTTTAAAATTTCCAGCTATGACCAAAAGACTGATGAAACGGACAACGAATCAGACACAGTGTAACCTTTTTTTTGGACAGCCACTCTACGATCATTTATCTCATTTAAGTTTGGTTTCATTTAACCTAAAGAGTGGTGTTTGTTTTGTTTGTTTTTGTTACTTTGTTTTCTTTTACATTTTACAGGTGACACGGGTTTTCTTACAGCCCCTCACAAAATGCATGTATATATATCCTTTGTTCAAAAATATAATTTGGATTATTATGATTAGCTTGTAATCAAAAGAGTGGAGTGTAATGGCAAAATTATATGTTACCATATTAACTATGATTTTCTGTATGTGATTTTGTTATTTCTCCCACAAGGAGAGTTATCTACATTTGTCTGTGAGAACAGCTCATATTGTTCTACTGAAATGCAACAGGAGTCACAAAGTCTACAGCTAGAAGAAAACGCAACCTCTTTGTGAACTGATAGAGGTCAGGTCAAACTGTTAATTATCTCGTTCTGTGACAAATGTACATCTCTAAATCTATGGAGATGTCATCAGGTCCCAAATGGGGATAGGCAAAATTATCTGACAGACTTCTAGGCACCTCAGTTGTCTCTATGATTTGCATTACACGTCAAAGGTCAAGATAGGCTGAAGAATGTATTGCATTGACAGATGTCGTTATGCATGTGTTGATGTCACTCCCTCTCTCTTATCTGTGTATTTAAGCTGATGTTCTTGATGTGTGAACTTTGAAGACTCTTCCACATCTTGCTCCGTGCATCCTGTGAACCAGTCCTCCTATTCTGCAGAATATATGTACTTCAATAAATTACAAAAACCTACATTGGTTTCAGTCTACGACTATTTCTTTGTATTTGTTTCATCCTCAATTATTCTAAATTAGTAACTAATCTACACCTGCTGCCTCCTGGATATTTCCACCACAGACTCCTCTCTCGGTCAGTCTGCCGTTTCCTCTTCCTCTCTTCCTTCCACAATGCTTTCCTAACTTTCTGCTTCTTTTTTGCCAGCTCAGCCGTGACGATAGTGTGAAAAACTCCATCTCTACCTTGTTAGCCGGTTCCTGAATGTGCGCAGTGGCGTGAAGCAATTCGTTACATGGCGAGACCTGATATCACACCATACTTCCTGACGCAGAGGCCGGCGTCTCGCCGTCCGAAAGTTGCAAGGGTACGGTGTTCATTTTAGGACATCCTCAGATCTCAGACTCAGGTGTCAGACTCAAACGAAAAGGCTTCAGGTCTCGAATGACAAGGCATCAGGTCACAGGCGAATCGGCATCGGACTAGCCTAAAAAGTCACTCAGTCTCAGAAAAACCTCTGTCATCTTCAGACAAAACTGTACTAGGTCTTGGAAAAAAGGGCCTCAGACCAAAAGTAGTCAGTCTCAGAAAAATCTCTGTCAAGTGTCAGACCAGAAAGCGTCATGTCTCAGAAAAATCTCCGTCAGCTGAAACTGCTTCAAACCAAACGGCGTCAGAAAAACCTCTCTCAGCCTCAGACCAAACGGCATCAGAAAAAATGTTGTCAGAGATAACGTTGACCAGATGAGGGAGCTGTTGACTAGCTTTCTGAATTAGCTAAAGTAGATAGCAGCTTTTGCAGTTAATACACGGCAGTTCATTTTTTAAATCAAACTTTATTGAAAGATATCCAGCAGGAAACAGTGACTTCTGTAGGCTACATATTAAGAGTCTAGGGGGGTGTTACTAAAGGAAATGAATCAAAATCAAGCAAAAAACTTGTTGTGAAGCTTACAGAGGTCGTATGATCTAACAGCTTTTTTGTTTGTACATTCAGATATGGAAAACATGTATTGTTTAATATTGGAAGCCAGCTCCAAAAAGCTTGGCTTATTTTAAAAAACTGACTTCTGTAAATAAAATTTGGTTAAAATAATTATTAAATTGATAATACTCTAAAAATATAAACTTTCTTTCTATCCTATTGAGTGAATCCAAACAAATATGAGCAGCAATTAAATGTGACAATTGGCTCCGAAGTTTTTTGGTATATTGGCAACACCAAAATAAATGGACCAGTGTTTTGTGTCGTTCTCCACAAGAAGTATAGCTGATATCAATGTCTTCTTTAAATTTCTGCAGGTAACAGGCTTTATGCACGGGAGGCTCTTTAGAACTTCCGCATTAATGTAAGCCAGCTCATTAACTTCCGGTGGAAAGTCACCATAGCAACAGACACTGCACAGCACATTTATGAGGTAGAAAATGATCAGGACAGGACAGTAAATATATATTATAGTAGTTTAGTATAGTTGTATAGTCATTTCATAGCAGTAGGCCTAATAAATAAGTGATGGAGAGATGAGAAAGGGACGACAGATGAGCGCTGTGTTCATCATCAGCAAAAATTTAATTCATATTTGAGCTTCCATACTTTCTCTCTCGATTTTCCTCATTGACCTGCAGCAGCTCGCTGTCACAGACACCTCTCCTGACTCATTCACAGACACCTCTCCTGACTCGTTCACAGACACCTCTCCTGACTCGCCCTCACAGACACCTCTCCTGACTCGTTCACAGACACCTCTGCTGACTCGTTCACAGACACCTCTCCTGACTCGCCTTCACAGACAACTCTCCTGACTCATTCATGGATACCTCTCCTGACTCGTTCACAGACACCTCTCCTGACTCGTTCACAGATGCCTCTCCTGACTCATTCACAGACACCTCTCCTGACTCGTTCACAGACACCTCTCCTGACTCGTTCACAGACACCTCTCCTGACTTGCCTTCACAGACAACTCTCCTGACTCATTCATGGATACCTCTCCTGACTCGTTCACAGACACCTCTCCTGACTCGTTCACAGACACCTCTCCTGACTCTCGCTCACAGACACCTCTCTTGATTCGTTCACAGACACCTCTCCTGACTCATTCACAGATGCCTCTCCTGACTCATTCACAGACACCTCTCCTGACTCGTTCACAGACACCTCTCCTGACTCTCGATCACAGACACCTCTCCTGACTCGTTCACAGACACCTCTTCTGACTCGTTCACGGACGCCTCACCTGACTCTTTCACAGACACCTCTCCTGACTCGTTCACAGATGCCTCTCCTGAGTCATTCACAGACACCTCTCCTGACTCGTTCACAAACGCCTCTCCTGACTCTTTCACAGACACCTCTGCTGACACGTTCAGAGACACCTCTCCTGACTCGTTCACAGACACCTCTCCTGACTCGTTCACAGATGCCTCTCCTGACTCATTCACAGACACCTCTCCTGACTCGTTCACAAACGCCTCTCCTGACTCTTTCACAGACACCTCTGCTGACACGTTCAGAGACACCTCTCCTGACTCTCGATCACAGACACCTCTCCTGACTCGTTCATAAACACCTCTCCTGACTCGTTCACAGGCAACTCTCCCAACTCGTTCACAGACACCTCTCCTGACTCGTTCACAGACACCTCTCCTGACTCGCCTTCACAGACAACTCTCCTGACTCATTCATGGATACCTCTCCTGACTCGTTCACAGACACCTCTCCTGACTCGTTCAGAGACACCTCTCCTGACTCGTTCACAGACACCTCTCCTGACTCGTTCACAGACACCTTTCCTGACTCGCCCTCACGGACAACTCTCCTGACTCGTTCACAGACCTCTCTCCTGACTCGTTCACGGACACCTCTCCTGACTCGTTCACGCACACCTCTCCTGACTCGTTCACAGCAACCTCTCCTGACTCTCGCTCACAGACACCTCTCCTGACTCTCGCTCACAGACACCTCTCCTGACTCGTTTACAGACACCTTTCCTGACTCGTTCACAGACATCTCTCCTGACTCGATGACGGACACTTCTCCTGACTCGTTCACGGACGCCTCTCCTGACTCTTTCACAGACACCTCTCCTGACTCGTTCACAGACACCTCTCCTGACTCGTTCACAGACACCTCTCCTGACTCGATCACAGACACCTCTCCTGACTCGTTCAAAGACACCTCTCCTGACTCCTTCACAGGCAACTCTCGCAACTCGTTCACAGACACCTCTCCTGACTCGTCCTCACAGACACCTCTCCTGACTCGTTCACAGACACCTCTCCTGACTCTCGCTCACAGACACCTCTCCTGACTCGTTCACAGACACCTCTCCTGACTCGTTCATGGACAACTCTCCTGACTCGCCCTCACAGACACCTCTCCTGACTCGTTCACAGACAACTCTCCTGACTCGCCCTCACAGACACCTCTCCTGACTCGTTCACAGACACCACTCCTGACTTTCGCTCACAGACACCTCTCCTGACTCGTTCACAGACACCTCTCTTGACTCGCCCTCACAGACACCTCTCCTGACTTTCGCTCACAGACAGCTCTCTTGACTCGTTCACAGACACTATCCTGACTCCTTCACGGACACCTCTCCTGACTCATTCACATACACCTCTCCTGACTCGCCCTCACAGACACCTCTCCTGACTCATTCACAGACACCTCTCCTGACTCGTTCACAGACAACTCTCCTGACTCGCCCTCACAGACACCTCTCCTGACTCGTTCACAGACACCTCTCCTGACTCTCGCTCACAGACACCTTTCCTGACTCTTTCACAGACACCTCTCCTGACTCGTTCACGGACACCTCTCCTTACTCTCGCTCACAGACACCTCTCCCGACTCTTTCACAGACACCTTACCTGACTCTCGCTCACAGACACCTCTCCTGACTCGTTCACAGACACCTCTCGTGACTCGCCTTCACAGACAACTCTCCTGACTCATTCATGGATACCTCTCCTGACTCGTTCACAGACACCTCTCCTGACTCGTTCAGAGACACCTCTCCTGACTCGTTCACAGACACCTCTTCTGACTCGTTCACAGACACCTCTCCTGACTCGCCCTCACGGACACCTCTCCTGACTCGTTCACAGACCTCTCTCCTGACTCGTTCACGGACACCTCTCCTGACTCGTTCACGCACACCTCTCCTGACTCGTTCACAGCAACCTCTCCTGACTCTCGCTCACAGACACCTCTCCTGTCTCTCGCTCACAGACACCTCTCCTGACTCGTTTACAGACACCTTTCCTGACTCGTTCACAGACATCTCTCCTGACTCGATGACGGACACTTCTCCTGACTCGTTCACGGACGCCTCTCCTGACTCTTTCACAGACACCTCTCCTGACTCGTTCACAGACACCTCTCCTGACTCGTTCACAGACACCTCTCCTGACTCGATCACAGACACCTCTCCTGACTCGTTCAAAGACACCTCGCCTGACTCCTTCACAGGCAACTCTTCCAACTCGTTCACAGACACCTCTCCTGACTCGTCCTCACAGACACCTCTCCTGACTCGTTCACAGACACCTCTCCTGACTCATTCAAAGACCCTCTCCTGACTCGTTCACAGACACCTCTCCTGACTCTCGCTCACAGACACCTCTCCTGACTCGTTCACAGACACCTCTCCTGACTCGTTCATGGACACCTCTCCTGACTCGCCCTCACAGACACCTCTCCTGACTCGTTCACAGACAACTCTCCTGACTCGCCCTCACAGACACCTCTCCTGACTCGTTCACAGACACCACTCCTGACTTTCGCTCACAGACACCTCTCCTGACTCGTTCACAGACACCTCTCCTGACTCGCCCTCACAGACACCTCTCCTGACTTTCGCTCACAGACAGCTCTCTTGACTCGTTCACAGACACTATCCTGACTCCTTCACGGACACCTCTCCTGACTCATTCACATACACCTCTCCTGACTCGCCCTCACAGACACCTCTCCTGACTCATTCACAGACACCTCTCCTGACTCGTTCACAGACAACTCTCCTGACTCGCCCTCACAGACACCTCTCCTGACTCGTTCACAGACACCTCTCCTGACTCTCGCTCACAGACACCTTTCCTGACTCTTTCACAGACACCTCTCCTGACTCGTTCACGGACACCTCTCCTTACTCTCGCTCACAGACACCTCTCCCGACTCTTTCACAGACACCTTACCTGACTCTCGCTCACAGACACCTCTCCTGACTCGTTCACAGACACCTCTCCTGACTCGTTCATGGACACCTCTCCTGACTCACCCTCAAAGACACCTCTCCTCACTCGCCCTCACAGACACCTCTCCTGACTCGCGCTCACAGACACCTCTCCTGTGTCATTCACGGACAGTTCTCCTGACTCATTCACAGACAACTCTCCTGACTCGTTCACGGACACCTCTCCTGACTCTCGCTCACAAACAGCTCTCTTGACTCGTTCACAGACACCTCTCCTGACTCGTTTACAGACACCTCTCCTGACTCGTTCACGGACACCTCTCCTGACACGTTCACAGACACCTCTCCTGACTCGCCCTCACAGACACCTCTCCTGACTCGTTCACAGACACCTCTCCTGACTCGCCCTCACAGACACCTCTCCTGACTCGTTCACAGACACCTCTCCTGACTCGCCCTCACAGACACCTCTCCTGACTCTCGTTCACAGACACCTCTCCTGACTCATTCACAGACACCTCTCCTGACTCATTCACAGACACCTCTCCTGACTCTCGCTCACAGACACCTCTCTTGACTCGTTCACAGACACCTCTCCTGACTCGTTCAGGGAAACCTCTCCTGACTTATTCACGGACACCTCTCCTGACTCGCCCTCACAGACACCTCTCCTGACTTTCGCTCAAAGACACCTCTCCTGACTTGTTCATGGACACCTCCCCTGACTCGTTCACGGACACCTCTCCTGACTCGCCTTCACAGACACCTCTCCTGACTCTCGTTCACAGACACCTCTCCTGACTCATTCACAGACACCTCTCCTGACTCTCGCTCACAGACACCTCTCCTGACTCGTTCACAGACACCTCTCCTGACTCTCGCTCACAGACACCTCTCCTGACTCGTTCACAGACACCTCTCCTGACTCGTTCAGGGACACCTCTCCTGACTTATTCACGGACACCTCTCCTGACTCGCCCTCACAGTCACCTCTCCTGACTTTCGCTCACAGACACCTCTCCTGACTTGTTCATGGACACCTCCCCTGACTCGTTCACGGACACCTCTCCTGACTCGCCTTCACAGACACCTCTCCTGACTCATTCACGGACACCTCTCCTGACTCGTTCACAGACACCTCCACTGACTCATTCACAGACACCTCTCCTGACTCGTCCTCACAGACACCTCTCCTGACTAGTTCACAGACACCTCTCCTGACTCATTCAAAGACCCTCTCCTGACTCGTTCACGGACACCTCTCCTGACTCTCGCACACAGACACCTCTCCTGACTCGTTCACAGACACCTCTCCTGACTCATTCATGGACACCTCTCCTGACTCGCCCTAACAGACACCTCTCCTGACTCGTTCACAGACACCTCTCTTGACTCGTTCAAAGACACCTCTCCTGACTCGTTCACAGACACCTCTTCTGACTCAATCACATACACCTCTCCTGACTCGTTCACAGACACCTCTCCTGACTCTCGCTCACAGACACCTTTCCTGACTCTTTCACAGACACCTCTCCTGACTCATTCAAAGACCCTCTCCTGACTCGTTCACGGACACCTCTCCTGACTCTTGCTCACAGACACCTCTCCTGACTCGTTCACAGACACCTCTCCTGACTCATTCATGGACACCTCTCCTGACTCGCCCTCACGGACACCTCTCCTGACTCGGTCACAGACACCTCTCCTGACTCGCCCTAACAGACACCTCTCCTGACTCGTTCACAGACACCTCTCCTGACTCGTTCACAGACACCTCTCCTGACTCGTTCACAGACAGCTCTTCTGACTCAATCACAGACACCTCTCCTGACTCGTTCACAGACACCTCTCCTGACTCTCGCTCACAGACACCTATCCTGACTCTTTCACAGACACCTCTCCTGACTCGTTCACAGACACCACTCCTGACTTTCGCTCACAGACACCTCTCCTGACTCGTTCACAGACACCTCTACTGACTCGCCCTCAGAGACACCTCTCCTGAGTTTCGCTCACAGACAGCTCTCTTGACTCGTTCACAGACACTCTCCTGACTCGTTCACGGACACCTCTCCTGACTCATTCACATACTCCTCTCCTGACTCGCCCTCACAGACACCTCTCCTGACTCATTCACAGAAAACTCTCCTGACTCGCCCTCACAGACACCTCTCCTGACTCGTTCACAGACAACTCTCCTGACTCGCCCTCACAGACACCTCTCCTGACTCGTTCACAGACACCTCTCCTGACTCATTCACAGACACCTCTCCTGACTTGTTCACAGACACCTCTTCTGACTCAATCACAGAAACCTCTCCTGACTCGTTCACAGACACCTCTCCTGACTCTCGCTCACAGACACCTTTCCTGACTCTTTCACAGACACCTATCCTGACTCGTTCACGGACACCTCTCCTGACTCTCGCTCACAGACACCTCTCCTGACTCTTTCACAGACACCTCTCCTGACTCTCGCTCACAGACACCTCTCCTGACTCGTTCACAGACACCTCTCCTGACTCGTTCATGGACACCTCTCCTGACTTGCCCTCACACACACCTCTCCTGACTCTCCCTCACAGACACCTCTCCTGACTCAATCACAGACACCTCTCCTGACTTGTTCACAGACACCTCTCCTGACTCTCGCTCACAGAAACCTTTCCTGACTCTTTCACAAACACCTCTCCTGACTCATTCAAAGACCCTCTCCTGACGCGTTCACGGACACCTCTCCTGACTCTCGCTCACAGACACCTCTCCTGACTCGTTCACAGACACCTCTCCTGACTCATTCATGGACACCTCTTCTGACTCGCCCTCACAGACACCTCTCCTGACTCGGTCACAGACACCTCTCCTGACTCGCCCTAACAGGCACCTCTCCTGACTCGTTCACAGACACCTCTCCTGACTCGTTCACAGACACCTCTCCTGACTCGTTCACAGACACCTCTCCTGAGTCTCGCTCACAGACACCTATCCTGACTCTTTCACAGACACCTCTCCTGACTCGTTCACAGACACCACTCCTGACTTTCGCTCACAGACACCTCTCCTGACTCGTTCACAGACACCTCCCCTGACTCGCCCTCAGACACCTCTCCTGACTTTCGCTCACAGACAGCTCTCTTGACTCGTTCACAGACACTCTCCTGACTCGTTCACGGACACCTCTCCTGACTCATTCACATACTCCTCTCCTGACTCGCCCTCATAGACACCTCTCCTGACTCATTTACAGACAACTCTCCTGACTCGCCCTCACAGACACCTCTCCTGACTCGTTCACAGACACCTCTCCTGACTCTCGCTCACAGACACCTTTCCTGACTCTTTCACAAACACCTCTCCTGACTCATTCAAAGACCCTCTCCTGACTCGTTCACGGACACCTCTCCTGACTCTCGCTCACAGACACCTCTCCTGACTCGTTCACAGACACCTCTCCTGACTCATTCATGGACACCTCTTCTGACTCGCCCTCACAGACACCTCTCCTGACTCGGTCACAGACACCTCTCCTGACTCGCCCTAACAGGCACCTCTCCTGACTCGTTCACAGACACCTCTCCTGACTCGTTCACAGACACCTCTCCTGACTCGTTCACAGACACCTCTCCTGAGTCTCGCTCACAGACACCTATCCTGACTCTTTCACAGACACCTCTCCTGACTCGTTCACAGACACCACTCCTGACTTTCGCTCACAGACACCTCTCCTGACTCGTTCACAGACACCTCCCCTGACTCGCCCTCAGACACCTCTCCTGACTTTCGCTCACAGACAGCTCTCTTGACTCGTTCACAGACACTCTCCTGACTCGTTCACGGACACCTCTCCTGACTCATTCACATACTCCTCTCCTGACTCGCCCTCATAGACACCTCTCCTGACTCATTTACAGACAACTCTCCTGACTCGCCCTCACAGACACCTCTCCTGACTCGTTCACAGACAACTCTCCTGACTCGTTCACAGACAGCTCTTCTGACTCAATCACAGACACCTCTCCTGACTCGTTCACAGACACCTCTCCTGACTCTCGCTCACAGACACCTATCCTGACTCTTTCACAGACACCTCTCCTGACTCGTTCACAGACACCACTCCTGACTTTCGCTCACAGACACCTCTCCTGACTCGTTCACAGACACCTCTACTGACTCGCCCTCAGAGACACCTCTCCTGAGTTTCGCTCACAGACAGCTCTCTTGACTCGTTCACAGACACTCTCCTGACTCGTTCACGGACACCTCTCCTGACTCATTCACATACTCCTCTCCTGACTCGCCCTCACAGACACCTCTCCTGACTCATTCACAGAAAACTCTCCTGACTCGCCCTCACAGACACCTCTCCTGACTCGTTCACAGACAACTCTCCTGACTCGCCCTCACAGACACCTCTCCTGACTCGTTCACAGACACCTCTCCTGACTCATTCACAGACACCTCTCCTGACTTGTTCACAGACACCTCTTCTGACTCAATCACAGAAACCTCTCCTGACTCGTTCACAGACACCTCTCCTGACTCTCGCTCACAGACACCTTTCCTGACTCTTTCACAGACACCTATCCTGACTCGTTCACGGACACCTCTCCTGACTCTCGCTCACAGACACCTCTCCTGACTCTTTCACAGACACCTCTCCTGACTCTCGCTCACAGACACCTCTCCTGACTCGTTCACAGACACCTCTCCTGACTCGTTCATGGACACCTCTCCTGACTTGCCCTCACACACACCTCTCCTGACTCTCCCTCACAGACACCTCTCCTGACTCAATCACAGACACCTCTCCTGACTTGTTCACAGACACCTCTCCTGACTCTCGCTCACAGAAACCTTTCCTGACTCTTTCACAAACACCTCTCCTGACTCATTCAAAGACCCTCTCCTGACGCGTTCACGGACACCTCTCCTGACTCTCGCTCACAGACACCTCTCCTGACTCGTTCACAGACACCTCTCCTGACTCATTCATGGACACCTCTTCTGACTCGCCCTCACAGACACCTCTCCTGACTCGGTCACAGACACCTCTCCTGACTCGCCCTAACAGGCACCTCTCCTGACTCGTTCACAGACACCTCTCCTGACTCGTTCACAGACACCTCTCCTGACTCGTTCACAGACACCTCTCCTGAGTCTCGCTCACAGACACCTATCCTGACTCTTTCACAGACACCTCTCCTGACTCGTTCACAGACACCACTCCTGACTTTCGCTCACAGACACCTCTCCTGACTCGTTCACAGACACCTCCCCTGACTCGCCCTCAGACACCTCTCCTGACTTTCGCTCACAGACAGCTCTCTTGACTCGTTCACAGACACTCTCCTGACTCGTTCACGGACACCTCTCCTGACTCATTCACATACTCCTCTCCTGACTCGCCCTCATAGACACCTCTCCTGACTCATTTACAGACAACTCTCCTCACTCGCCCTCACAGACACCTCTCCTGACTCGTTCACAGACACCTCTCCTGACTCTCGCTCACAGACACCTTTCCTGACTCTTTCACAAACACCTCTCCTGACTCATTCAAAGACCCTCTCCTGACTCGTTCACGGACACCTCTCCTGACTCTCGCTCACAGACACCTCTCCTGACTCGTTCACAGACACCTCTCCTGACTCATTCATGGACACCTCTTCTGACTCGCCCTCACAGACACCTCTCCTGACTCGGTCACAGACACCTCTCCTGACTCGCCCTAACAGGCACCTCTCCTGACTCGTTCACAGACACCTCTCCTGACTCGTTCACAGACACCTCTCCTGACTCGTTCACAGACACCTCTCCTGAGTCTCGCTCACAGACACCTATCCTGACTCTTTCACAGACACCTCTCCTGACTCGTTCACAGACACCACTCCTGACTTTCGCTCACAGACACCTCTCCTGACTCGTTCACAGACACCTCCCCTGACTCGCCCTCAGACACCTCTCCTGACTTTCGCTCACAGACAGCTCTCTTGACTCGTTCACAGACACTCTCCTGACTCGTTCACGGACACCTCTCCTGACTCATTCACATACTCCTCTCCTGACTCGCCCTCATAGACACCTCTCCTGACTCATTTACAGACAACTCTCCTGACTCGCCCTCACAGACACCTCTCCTGACTCGTTCACAGACAACTCTCCTGACTCGCCCTCACAGACACCTCTCCTGACTCGTTCACAGACACCTCTCCTGACTCGTTCACAGACACCTCTCCTGACTTGTTCACAGACACCTCTTTTGACTCAATCACAGACACCTCTCCTGACTCGTTCACAGACACCTCTCCTGACTCTCGCTCACAGACACCTTTCCTGACTCTTTCACAGACACCTCTCCTGACTCGTTCACGGACACCTCTCCTGACTCTCGCTCACAGACACCTCTCCTGACTCTTTCACAGACACCTCTCCTGACTCTCGCTCACAGACACCTCTCCTGACTCGTTCACAGACACCTCTCCTGACTCGTTCATGGACACCTCTCCTGACTTGCCCTCACACACACCTCTCCTGACTCTCCCTCACAGACACCTCTCCTGACTCGCCCTCACAGACACCTCTCCTGACTCGTTGCCAGACACTCTCCTGACTCGTTCATGGACAACTCTCCTGACTCATTCACAGACACTTCTCCTGACTCGTTCACAGACACATTTCCTGACTCTTTCACAGACACCTTTCCTGACTCGTTCACGGACACCTCTCCAGACTCATTCACAGACACCTCTCCTGACTCGTTCACAGACACCTCTTCTGACTCGTTCACAGACACCTCTCCTGACTCGCCCTCACGGAGACCTCTCCTGACTCGTTCACAGACCTCTCTCCTGACTCGTTCACGGACACCTCTCCTGACTCGTTCACGCACACCTCTCCTGACTCGTTCACAGCAACCTCTCCTGACTCTCGCTCACAGACACCTCTCCTGACTCGTTTACAGACACCTTTCCTGACTCGTTCACAGACATCTCTCCTGACTCGATGACGGACACTTCTCCTGACTCGTTCACGGACGCCTCTCCTGACTCTTTCACAGACACCTCTCCTGACTCGTTCACAGACACCTCTCCTGACTCGTTCACAGACACCTCTCCTGACTCGATCACAGACACCTCTACTGACTCCTTCAAAGACACCTCTCCTGACTCCTTCACAGGCAACTCTCCCAACTCGTTCACAGACACCTCTCCTGACTCGTCCTCACAGACACCTCTCCTGACTCGTTCACAGACACCTCTCCTGACTCATTCAAAGACCCTCTCCTGACTCGTTCACGGACACCTCTCCTGACTTTCGCTCACAGACACCTCTCCTGACTCGTTCACAGACACCTCTCCTGACTCGTTCATGGACACCTCTCCTGACTCGCCCTCACAGACACCTCTCCTGACTCGTTCACAGACACCTTTCCTGACTCGCCCTCACAGACACCTCTCCTGACTCGTTCACAGACACCACTCCTGACTTTCGCTCACAGACACCTCTCCTGACTCGTTCACAGACACCTCTCCTGACTCGTTCACAGACACCTCTCCTGACTTTCGCTCACAGACAGCTCTCTTGACTCGTTCACAGACACTCTCCTGACTCCTTCACGGACACCTCTCCTGACTCATTCACATACACCTCTCCTGACTCGCCCTCACAGACACCTCTCCTGACTCATTCACAGACACCTCTCCTGACTCGTTCACAGACAACTCTCCTGACTCGCCCTCACAGACACCTCTCCTGACTCGTTCACAGACACCTCTCCTGACTCGTTCACAGACACCTCTCCTGACTCGTTCACAGACACCTCTCCTGACTCTCGCTCACAGACACCTTTCCTGACTCTTTCACAGACACCTCTCCTGCCTCGTTCACGGACACCTCTCCTTACTCTCGCTCACAGACACCTCTCCTGACTCTTTCACAGACACCTTACCTGACTCTCGCTCACAGACACCTCTCCTGACTTGTTCACAGACACCTCTCCTGACTCGTTCATGGACACCTCTCCTGACTCGCCCTCAAAGACACCTCTCCTGACTCGCCCTCACAGACACCTCTCCTGACTCGCCCTCACAGACACCTCTCCTGACTCGTTCCCAGACACTCTCCTGTCTCGTTCACGGACACCTCTCCTGACTCTCGCTCACAAACAGCTATCTTGACTCGTTCACAGACACCTCTCCTGACTCGTTTACAGACACCTCTCCTGACTCGTTCACGGACACCTCTCCTGACTCGTTCACAGACACCTCTCCTGACTCGCCCTAACAGACACCTCTCCTGACTCGTTCACAGACACCTCTCCTGACTCGCCCTCACAGACACCTCTCCTGACTCGTTCACAGACACCTCTCCTGACTCGCCCTCACAGACACCTCTCCTGACTCTCGCTCACAGACACCTCTCTTGACTCGTTCACAGACACCTCTCCTGACTCGTTCACAGACACCTCTCCTGACTCATTCACAGACATCTCTCCTGACTCGTTCACGGACACCTCTCCTTACTCATTCACAGACAACTTTCCTGACTCGTTCACGGACACCTCTCCTGACTCTCGCTCACAAACAGCTCTCTTGACTCGTTCACAGACACCTCTCCTGACTCGTTTACAGACACCTCTCCTGACTCGTTCACGGACACCTCTCCTGACTCGTTCACAGACACCTCTCCTGACTCGCCCTAACAGACACCTCTCCTGACTCGTTCACAGACACCTCTCCTGACTCGCCCTCACAGACACCTCTCCTGACTCGTTCACAGACACCTCTCCTGACTCGCCCTCACAGACACCTCTCCTGACTCTCGTTCACAGACACCTCTCCTGACTCTCGCTCACAGACACCTCTCCTGACTCTCGCTCACAGACACCTCTCCTGACTCGTTTACAGACACCTTTCCTGACTCGTTCACAGACATCTCTCCTGACTCGATGACGGACACTTCTCCTGACTCGTTCACGGACGCCTCTCCTGACTCTTTCACAGACACCTCTCCTGACTCGTTCACAGACACCTCTCCTGACTCGTTCACAGACACCTCTCCTGACTCGATCACAGACACCTCTCCTGACTCGTTCAAAGACACCTCTCCTGACTCCTTCACAGGCAACTCTCCCAACTCGTTCACAGACACCTCTCCTGACTCGTCCTCACAGACACCTCTCCTGACTCGTTCACAGACACCTCTCCTGACTCATTCAAAGACCCTCTCCTGACTCGTTCACAGACACCTCTCCTGCCTCTCGCTCACAGACACCTCTCCTGACTCGTTCACAGACACCTCTCCTGACTCGTTCATGGACACCTCTCCTGACTCGCCCTCACAGACACCTCTCCTGACTCGTTCACAGACAACTCTCCTGACTCGCCCTCACAGACACCTCTCCTGACTCGTTCACAGACACCACTCCTGACTTTCGCTCACAGACACCTCTCCTGACTCGTTCACAGACACCTCTCCTGACTCGCCCTCACAGACACCTCTCCTGACTTTCGCTCACAGACAGCTCTCTTGACTCGTTCACAGACACTATCCTGACTCCTTCACGGACACCTCTCCTGACTCATTCACATACACCTCTCCTGACTCGCCCTCACAGACACCTCTCCTGACTCATTCACAGACACCTCTCCTGACTCGTTCACAGACAACTCTCCTGACTCGCCCTCACAGACACCTCTCCTGACTCGTTCACAGACACCTCTCCTGACTCTCGCTCACAGACACCTTTCCTGACTCTTTCACAGACACCTCTCCTGACTCGTTCACGGACACCTCTCCTTACTCTCGCTCACAGACACCTCTCCCGACTCTTTCACAGACACCTTACATGACTCTCGCTCACAGACACCTCTCCTGACTCGTTCACAGACACCTCTCCTGACTCGTTCATGGACACCTCTCCTGACTCACCCTCAAAGACACCTCTCCTCACTCGCCCTCACAGACACCTCTCCTGACTCGCGCTCACAGACACCTCTCCTGTGTCATTCACGGACACCTCTCCTGACTCATTCACAGACAACTCTCCTGACTCGTTCACGGACACCTCTCCTGACTCTCGCTCACAAACAGCTCTCTTGACTCGTTCACAGACACCTCTCCTGACTCGTTTACAGACACCTCTCCTGACTCGTTCACGGACACCTCTCCTGACTCGTTCACAGACACCTCTCCTGAATCGCCCTCACAGACACCTCTCCTGACTCTCGTTCACAGACACCTCTCCTGACTCATTCACAGACACCTCTCCTGACTCTCGCTCACAGACACCTCTCTTGACTCGTTCACAGACACCTCTCCTGACTCGTTCAGGGAAACCTCTCCTGACTTATTCACGGACACCTCTCCTGACTCGCCCTCACAGACACCTCTCCTGACTTTCGCTCACAGACACCTCTCCTGACTTGTTCATGGACACCTCCCCTGACTCGTTCACGGACACCTCTCCTGACTCGCCTTCACAGACACCTCTCCTGACTCTCGTTCACAGACACCTCTCCTGACTCATTCACAGACACCTCTCCTGACTCTCGCTCACAGACACCTCTCCTGACTCGTTCACAGACACCTCTCCTGACTCTCGCTCACAGACACCTCTCCTGACTCGTTCACAGACACCTCTCCTGACTCGTTCAGGGACACCTCTCCTGACTTATTCACGGACACCTCTCCTGACTCGCCCTCACAGTCACCTCTCCTGACTTTCGCTCACAGACACCTCTCCTGACTTGTTCATGGACACCTCCCCTGACTCGTTCACGGACACCTCTCCTGACTCGCCTTCACAGACACCTCTCCTGACTCATTCACGGACACCTCTCCTGACTCGTTCACAGACACCTCCACTGACTCATTCACAGACACCTCTCCTGACTCGTCCTCACAGACACCTCTCCTGACTAGTTCACAGACACCTCTCCTGACTCATTCAAAGACCCTCTCCTGACTCGTTCACGGACACCTCTCCTGACTCTCGCACACAGACACCTCTCCTGACTCGTTCACAGACACCTCTCCTGACTCATTCATGGACACCTCTCCTGACTCGCCCTAACAGACACCTCTTCTGACTCGTTCACAGACACCTCTCTTGACTCGTTCAAAGACACCTCTCCTGACTCGTTCACAGACACCTCTTCTGACTCAATCACATACACCTCTCCTGACTCGTTCACAGACACCTCTCCTGACTCTCGCTCACAGACACCTTTCCTGACTCTTTCACAGACACCTCTCCTGACTCATTCAAAGACCCTCTCCTGACTCGTTCACGGACACCTCTCCTGACTCTTGCTCACAGACACCTCTCCTGACTCGTTCACAGACACCTCTCCTGACTCATTCATGGACACCTCTCCTGACTCGCCCTCACGGACACCTCTCCTGACTCGGTCACAGACACCTCTCCTGACTCGCCCTAACAGACACCTCTCCTGACTCGTTCACAGACACCTCTCCTGACTCGTTCACAGACACCTCTCCTGACTCGTTCACAGACAGCTCTTCTGACTCAATCACAGACACCTCTCCTGACTCGTTCACAGACACCTCTCCTGACTCTCGCTCACAGACACCTATCCTGACTCTTTCACAGACACCTCTCCTGACTCGTTCACAGACACCACTCCTGACTTTCGCTCACAGACACCTCTCCTGACTCGTTCACAGACACCTCTACTGACTCGCCCTCAGAGACACCTCTCCTGAGTTTCGCTCACAGACAGCTCTCTTGACTCGTTCACAGACACTCTCCTGACTCGTTCACGGACACCTCTCCTGACTCGCCGTCACAGACACCTCTCCTGACTCATTCACAGACAACTCTCCTGACTCGCCCTCACAGACACCTCTCCTGACTCATTCACAGACAACTCTCCTGACTCGCCCTCACAGACACCTCTCCTGACTCGTTCACAGACAACTCTCCTGACTCGCCCTCACAGACACCTCGCCTGACTCGTTCACAGACACCTCTCCTGACTCATTCACAGACACCTCTCCTGACTTGTTCACAGACACCTCTTCTGACTCAATCACAGAAACCTCTCCTGACTCGTTCACAGACACCTCTCCTGACTCTCGCTCACAGACACCTTTCCTGACTCTTTCACAGACACCTATCCTGACTCGTTCACGGACACCTCTCCTGACTCTCGCTCACAGACACCTCTCCTGACTCTTTCACAGACACCTCTCCTGACTCTCGCTCACAGACACCTCTCCTGACTCGTTCACAGACACCTCTCCTGACTCGTTCATGGACACCTCTCCTGACTTGCCCTCACACACACCTCTCCTGACTCTCCCTCACAGACACCTCTCCTGACTCAATCACAGACACCTCTCCTGACTTGTTCACAGACACCTCTCCTGACTCTCGCTCACAGACACCTTTCCTGACTCTTTCACAAACACCACTCCTGACTCATTCAAAGACCCTCTCCTGACTCGTTCACGGACACCTCTCCTGACTCTCGCTCACAGACACCTCTCCTGACTCGTTCACAGACACCTCTCCTGACTCATTCATGGACACCTCTTCTGACTCGCCCTCACAGACACCTCTCCTGACTCGGTCACAGACACCTCTCCTGACTCGCCCTAACAGGCACCTCTCCTGACTCGTTCACAGACACCTCTCCTGACTCGTTCACAGACACCTCTCCTGACTCGTTCACAGACACCTCTCCTGAGTCTCGCTCACAGACACCTATCCTGACTCTTTCACAGACACCTCTCCTGACTCGTTCACAGACACCACTCCTGACTTTCGCTCACAGACACCTCTCCTGACTCGTTCACAGACACCTCCCCTGACTCGCCCTCAGACACCTCTCCTGACTTTCGCTCACAGACAGCTCTCTTGACTCGTTCACAGACACTCTCCTGACTCGTTCACGGACACCTCTCCTGACTCATTCACATACTCCTCTCCTGACTCGCCCTCATAGACACCTCTCCTGACTCATTTACAGACAACTCTCCTGACTCGCCCTCACAGACACCTCTCCTGACTCGTTCACAGACAACTCTCCTGACTCGCCCTCACAGACACCTCTCCTGACTCGTTCACAGACACCTCTCCTGACTCGTTCACAGACACCTCTCCTGACTTGTTCACAGACACCTCTTTTGACTCAATCACAGACACCTCTCCTGACTCGTTCACAGACACCTCTCCTGACTCTCGCTCACAGACACCTCTCCTGACTCTTTCACAGACACCTCTCCTGACTCGTTCACGGACACCTCTCCTGACTCTCGCTCACAGACACCTCTCCTGACTCTTTCACAGACACCTCTCCTGACTCTCGCTCACAGACACCTCTCCTGACTCGTTCACAGACACCTCTCCTGACTCGTTCATGGACACCTCTCCTGACTTGCCCTCACACACACCTCTCCTGACTCTCCCTCACAGACACCTCTCCTGACTCGCCCTCACAGACACCTCTCCTGACTCGTTCCCAGACACTCTCCTGACTCGTTCATGGACAACTCTCCTGACTCATTCACAGACACTTCTCCTGACTCGTTCACAGACACATTTCCTGACTCTTTCACAGACACCTTTCCTGACTCGTTCACGGACACCTCTCCAGACTCATTCACAGACACCTCTCCTGACTCGTTCACAGACACCTCTTCTGACTCGTTCACAGACACCTCTCCTGACTCGCCCTCACGGAGACCTCTCCTGACTCGTTCACAGACCTCTCTCCTGACTCGTTCACGGACACCTCTCCTGACTCGTTCACGCACACCTCTCCTGACTCGTTCACAGCAACCTCTCCTGACTCTCGCTCACAGACACCTCTCCTGACTCGTTTACAGACACCTTTCCTGACTCGTTCACAGACATCTCTCCTGACTCGATGACGGACACTTCTCCTGACTCGTTCACGGACGCCTCTCCTGACTCTTTCACAGACACCTCTCCTGACTCGTTCACAGACACCTCTCATGACTCGTTCACAGACACCTCTCCTGACTCGATCACAGACACCTCTACTGACTCCTTCAAAGACACCTCTCCTGACTCCTTCACAGGCAACTCTCCCAACTCGTTCACAGACACCTCTCCTGACTCGTCCTCACAGACACCTCTCCTGACTCGTTCACAGACACCTCTCCTGACTCATTCAAAGACCCTCTCCTGACTCGTTCACGGACACCTCTCCTGACTTTCGCTCACAGACACCTCTCCTGACTCGTTCACAGACACCTCTCCTGACTCGTTCATGGACACCTCTCCTGACTCGCCCTCACAGACACCTCTCCTGACTCGTTCACAGACACCTTTCCTGACTCGCCCTCACAGACACCTCTCCTGACTCGTTCACAGACACCACTCCTGACTTTCGCTCACAGACACCTCTCCTGACTCGTTCACAGACACCTCTCCTGACTCGTTCACAGACACCTCTCCTGACTTTCGCTCACAGACAGCTCTCTTGACTCGTTCACAGACACTCTCCTGACTCCTTCACGGACACCTCTCCTGACTCATTCACATACACCTCTCCTGACTCGCCCTCACAGACACCTCTCCTGACTCATTCACAGACACCTCTCCTGACTCGTTCACAGACAACTCTCCTGACTCGCCCTCACAGACACCTCTCCTGACTCGTTCACAGACACCTCTCCTGACTCGTCCACAGACACCTCTCCTGACTCGTTCACAGACACCTCTCCTGACTCTCGCTCACAGACACCTTTCCTGACTCTTTCACAGACACCTCTCCTGCCTCGTTCACGGACACCTCTCCTTACTCTCGCTCACAGACACCTCTCCTGACTCTTTCACAGACACCTTACCTGACTCTCGCTCACAGACACCTCTCCTGACTTGTTCACAGACACCTCTCCTGACTCGTTCATGGACACCTCTCCTGACTCGCCCTCAAAGACACCTCTCCTGACTCGCCCTCACAGACACCTCTCCTGACTCGCCCTCACAGACACCTCTCCTGACTCGTTCCCAGACACTCTCCTGTCTCGTTCACGGACACCTCTCCTGACTCTCGCTCACAAACAGCTATCTTGACTCGTTCACAGACACCTCTCCTGACTCGTTTACAGACACCTCTCCTGACTCGTTCACGGACACCTCTCCTGACTCGTTCACAGACACCTCTCCTGACTCGCCCTAACAGACACCTCTCCTGACTCGTTCACAGACACCTCTCCTGACTCGCCCTCACAGACACCTCTCCTGACTCGTTCACAGACACCTCTCCTGACTCGCCCTCACAGACACCTCTCCTGACTCTCGCTCACAGACACCTCTCTTGACTCGTTCACAGACACCTCTCCTGACTCGTTCACAGACACCTCTCCTGACTCATTCACAGACATCTCTCCTGACTCGTTCACAGACACCTCTCCTGACTCGTTCACAGACACCTCTCCTGACTCGTTCACGGACACCTCTCCTTACTCATTCACAGACAACTTTCCTGACTCGTTCACGGACACCTCTCCTGACTCTCGCTCACAAACAGCTCTCTTGACTCGTTCACAGACACCTCTCCTGACTCGTTTACAGACACCTCTCCTGACTCGTTCACAGACACCTCTCCTGACTCGTTCACAGACACCTCTCCTGACTCGCCCTAACAGACACCTCTCCTGACTCGTTCACAGACACCTCTCCTTACTCGCCCTCACAGACACCTCTCCTGACTCGTTCACAGACACCTCTCCTGACTCGCCCTCACAGACACCTCTCCTGACTCTCGTTCACAGACACCTCTCCTGACTCATTCACAGACACCTCTCCTGACTCTCGCTCACAGACACCTCTCTTGACTCGTTCACAGACACCTCTCCTGACTCGTTCACAGACACCTCTCCTGACTCATTCACAGACATCTCTCCTGACTCGTTCACAGACACCTCTCCTGACTCGTTCAGGGACACCTCTCCTGACTTATTCACGGACACCTCTCCTGACTCGCCCTCACAGACCTCCCCTGACTTTCGCTCACAGACACCTCTCCTGACTTGTTCATGGACACCTCCCCTGACTCGTTCACGGACACCTCTCCTGACCCGCCTTCACAGACACCTCTCCTGACTCATTCACAGACACCTCTCCTGACTCGTCCTCACAGACACCTCTACTGACTCGTTCACAGACACCTCTCCTGACTCATTCAAAGACCCTCTCCTGACTCGTTCACGGACACCTCTCCTGACTCTCGCTCACAGACACCTCTCCTGACTCGATCACAGACACCTCTACTGACTCCTTCAAAGACACCTCTCCTGACTCCTTCACAGGCAACTCTCCCAACTCGTTCACAGACACCTCTCCTGACTCGTCCTCACAGACACCTCTCCTGACTCGTTCACAGACACCTCTCCTGAGTCTCGCTCACAGACACCTATCCTGACTCTTTCACAGACACCTCTCCTGACTCGTTCACAGACACCACTCCTGACTTTCGCTCACAGACACCTCTCCTGACTCGTTCACAGACACCTCCCCTGACTCGCCCTCAGACACCTCTCCTGACTTTCGCTCACAGACAGCTCTCTTGACTCGTTCACAGACACTCTCCTGACTCGTTCACGGACACCTCTCCTGACTCATTCACATACTCCTCTCCTGACTCGCCCTCATAGACACCTCTCCTGACTCATTTACAGACAACTCTCCTGACTCGCCCTCACAGACACCTCTCCTGACTCGTTCACAGACAACTCTCCTGACTCGCCCTCACAGACACCTCTCCTGACTCGTTCACAGACACCTCTCCTGACTCGTTCACAGACACCTCTCCTGACTTGTTCACAGACACCTCTTTTGACTCAATCACAGACACCTCTCCTGACTCGTTCACAGACACCTCTCCTGACTCGTTCACGGACACCTCTCCTGACTCTCGCTCACAGACACCTCTCCTGACTCTTTCACAGACACCTCTCCTGACTCTCGCTCACAGACACCTCTCCTGACTCGTTCACAGACACCTCTCCTGACTCGTTCATGGACACCTCTCCTGACTTGCCCTCACACACACCTCTCCTGACTCTCCCTCACAGACACCTCTCCTGACTCGCCCTCACAGACACCTCTCCTGACTCGTTCCCAGACACTCTCCTGACTCGTTCATGGACAACTCTCCTGACTCATTCACAGACACTTCTCCTGACTCGTTCACAGACACATTTCCTGACTCTTTCACAGACACCTTTCCTGACTCGTTCACGGACACCTCTCCAGACTCATTCACAGACACCTCTCCTGACTCGTTCACAGACACCTCTTCTGACTCGTTCACAGACACCTCTCCTGACTCGCCCTCACGGAGACCTCTCCTGACTCGTTCACAGACCTCTCTCCTGACTCGTTCACGGACACCTCTCCTGACTCGTTCACGCACACCTCTCCTGACTCGTTCACAGCAACCTCTCCTGACTCTCGCTCACAGACACCTCTCCTGACTCGTTTACAGACACCTTTCCTGACTCGTTCACAGACATCTCTCCTGACTCGATGACGGACACTTCTCCTGACTCGTTCACGGACGCCTCTCCTGACTCTTTCACAGACACCTCTCCTGACTCGTTCACAGACACCTCTCCTGACTCGTTCACAGACACCTCTCCTGACTCGATCACAGACACCTCTACTGACTCCTTCAAAGACACCTCTCCTGACTCCTTCACAGGCAACTCTCCCAACTCGTTCACAGACACCTCTCCTGACTCGTCCTCACAGACACCTCTCCTGACTCGTTCACAGACACCTCTCCTGACTCATTCAAAGACCCTCTCCTGACTCGTTCACGGACACCTCTCCTGACTTTCGCTCACAGACACCTCTCCTGACTCGTTCACAGACACCTCTCCTGACTCGTTCATGGACACCTCTCCTGACTCGCCCTCACAGACACCTCTCCTGACTCGTTCACAGACACCTTTCCTGACTCGCCCTCACAGACACCTCTCCTGACTCGTTCACAGACACCACTCCTGACTTTCGCTCACAGACACCTCTCCTGACTCGTTCACAGACACCTCTCCTGACTCGTTCACAGACACCTCTCCTGACTTTCGCTCACAGACAGCTCTCTTGACTCGTTCACAGACACTCTCCTGACTCCTTCACGGACACCTCTCCTGACTCATTCACATACACCTCTCCTGACTCGCCCTCACAGACACCTCTCCTGACTCATTCACAGACACCTCTCCTGACTCGTTCACAGACAACTCTCCTGACTCGCCCTCACAGACACCTCTCCTGACTCGTTCACAGACACCTCTCCTGACTCGTTCACAGACACCTCTCCTGACTCGTTCACAGACACCTCTCCTGACTCTCGCTCACAGACACCTTTCCTGACTCTTTCACAGACACCTCTCCTGCCTCGTTCACGGACACCTCTCCTTACTCTCGCTCACAGACACCTCTCCTGACTCTTTCACAGACACCTTACCTGACTCTCGCTCACAGACACCTCTCCTGACTTGTTCACAGACACCTCTCCTGACTCGTTCATGGACACCTCTCCTGACTCGCCCTCAAAGACACCTCTCCTGACTCGCCCTCACAGACACCTCTCCTGACTCTCCCTCACAGACACCTCTCCTGACTCGCCCTCACAGACACCTCTCCTGACTCGTTCCCAGACACTCTCCTGACTCGTTCATGGACAACTCTCCTGACTCATTCACAGACACTTCTCCTGACTCGTTCACAGACACATTTCCTGACTCTTTCACAGACACCTTTCCTGACTCGTTCACGGACACCTCTCCAGACTCATTCACAGACACCTCTCCTGACTCGTTCACAGACACCTCTTCTGACTCGTTCACAGACACCTCTCCTGACTCGCCCTCACGGAGACCTCTCCTGACTCGTTCACAGACCTCTCTCCTGACTCGTTCACGGACACCTCTCCTGACTCGTTCACGCACACCTCTCCTGACTCGTTCACAGCAACCTCTCCTGACTCTCGCTCACAGACACCTCTCCTGACTCGTTTACAGACACCTTTCCTGACTCGTTCACAGACATCTCTCCTGACTCGATGACGGACACTTCTCCTGACTCGTTCACGGACGCCTCTCCTGACTCTTTCACAGACACCTCTCCTGACTCGTTCACAGACACCTCTCCTGACTCGTTCACAGACACCTCTCCTGACTCGATCACAGACACCTCTACTGACTCCTTCAAAGACACCTCTCCTGACTCCTTCACAGGCAACTCTCCCAACTCGTTCACAGACACCTCTCCTGACTCGTCCTCACAGACACCTCTCCTGACTCGTTCACAGACACCTCTCCTGACTCATTCAAAGACCCTCTCCTGACTCGTTCACGGACACCTCTCCTGACTTTCGCTCACAGACACCTCTCCTGACTCGTTCACAGACACCTCTCCTGACTCGTTCATGGACACCTCTCCTGACTCGCCCTCACAGACACCTCTCCTGACTCGTTCACAGACACCTTTCCTGACTCGCCCTCACAGACACCTCTCCTGACTCGTTCACAGACACCACTCCTGACTTTCGCTCACAGACACCTCTCCTGACTCGTTCACAGACACCTCTCCTGACTCGTTCACAGACACCTCTCCTGACTTTCGCTCACAGACAGCTCTCTTGACTCGTTCACAGACACTCTCCTGACTCCTTCACGGACACCTCTCCTGACTCATTCACATACACCTCTCCTGACTCGCCCTCACAGACACCTCTCCTGACTCATTCACAGACACCTCTCCTGACTCGTTCACAGACAACTCTCCTGACTCGCCCTCACAGACACCTCTCCTGACTCGTTCACAGACACCTCTCCTGACTCGTTCACAGACACCTCTCCTGACTCGTTCACAGACACCTCTCCTGACTCTCGCTCACAGACACCTTTCCTGACTCTTTCACAGACACCTCTCCTGCCTCGTTCACGGACACCTCTCCTTACTCTCGCTCACAGACACCTCTCCTGACTCTTTCACAGACACCTTACCTGACTCTCGCTCACAGACACCTCTCCTGACTTGTTCACAGACACCTCTCCTGACTCGTTCATGGACACCTCTCCTGACTCGCCCTCAAAGACACCTCTCCTGACTCGCCCTCACAGACACCTCTCCTGACTCGCCCTCACAGACACCTCTCCTGACTCGTTCCCAGACACTCTCCTGTCTCGTTCACGGACACCTCTCCTGACTCTCGCTCACAAACAGCTATCTTGACTCGTTCACAGACACCTCTCCTGACTCGTTTACAGACACCTCTCCTGACTCGTTCACGGACACCTCTCCTGACTCGTTCACAGACACCTCTCCTGACTCGCCCTAACAGACACCTCTCCTGACTCGTTCACAGACACCTCTCCTGACTCGCCCTCACAGACACCTCTCCTGACTCGTTCACAGACACCTCTCCTGACTCGCCCTCACAGACACCTCTCCTGACTCTCGCTCACAGACACCTCTCTTGACTCGTTCACAGACACCTCTCCTGACTCGTTCACAGACACCTCTCCTGACTCATTCACAGACATCTCTCCTGACTCGTTCACGGACACCTCTCCTTACTCATTCACAGACAACTTTCCTGACTCGTTCACGGACACCTCTCCTGACTCTCGCTCACAAACAGCTCTCTTGACTCGTTCACAGACACCTCTCCTGACTCGTTTACAGACACCTCTCCTGACTCGTTCACGGACACCTCTCCTGACTCGTTCACAGACACCTCTCCTGACTCGCCCTAACAGACACCTCTCCTGACTCGTTCACAGACACCTCTCCTGACTCGCCCTCACAGACACCTCTCCTGACTCGTTCACAGACACCTCTCCTGACTCGCCCTCACAGACACCTCTCCTGACTCTCGTTCACAGACACCTCTCCTGACTCTCGCTCACAGACACCTCTCCTGACTCTCGCTCACAGACACCTCTCCTGACTCGTTTACAGACACCTTTCCTGACTCGTTCACAGACATCTCTCCTGACTCGATGACGGACACTTCTCCTGACTCGTTCACGGACGCCTCTCCTGACTCTTTCACAGACACCTCTCCTGACTCGTTCACAGACACCTCTCCTGACTCGTTCACAGACACCTCTCCTGACTCGATCACAGACACCTCTCCTGACTCGTTCAAAGACACCTCTCCTGACTCCTTCACAGGCAACTCTCCCAACTCGTTCACAGACACCTCTCCTGACTCGTCCTCACAGACACCTCTCCTGACTCGTTCACAGACACCTCTCCTGACTCATTCAAAGACCCTCTCCTGACTCGTTCACAGACACCTCTCCTGCCTCTCGCTCACAGACACCTCTCCTGACTCGTTCACAGACACCTCTCCTGACTCGTTCATGGACACCTCTCCTGACTCGCCCTCACAGACACCTCTCCTGACTCGTTCACAGACAACTCTCCTGACTCGCCCTCACAGACACCTCTCCTGACTCGTTCACAGACACCACTCCTGACTTTCGCTCACAGACACCTCTCCTGACTCGTTCACAGACACCTCTCCTGACTCGCCCTCACAGACACCTCTCCTGACTTTCGCTCACAGACAGCTCTCTTGACTCGTTCACAGACACTATCCTGACTCCTTCACGGACACCTCTCCTGACTCATTCACATACACCTCTCCTGACTCGCCCTCACAGACACCTCTCCTGACTCATTCACAGACACCTCTCCTGACTCGTTCACAGACAACTCTCCTGACTCGCCCTCACAGACACCTCTCCTGACTCGTTCACAGACACCTCTCCTGACTCTCGCTCACAGACACCTTTCCTGACTCTTTCACAGACACCTCTCCTGACTCGTTCACGGACACCTCTCCTTACTCTCGCTCACAGACACCTCTCCCGACTCTTTCACAGACACCTTACATGACTCTCGCTCACAGACACCTCTCCTGACTCGTTCACAGACACCTCTCCTGACTCGTTCATGGACACCTCTCCTGACTCACCCTCAAAGACACCTCTCCTCACTCGCCCTCACAGACACCTCTCCTGACTCGCGCTCACAGACACCTCTCCTGTGTCATTCACGGACACCTCTCCTGACTCATTCACAGACAACTCTCCTGACTCGTTCACGGACACCTCTCCTGACTCTCGCTCACAAACAGCTCTCTTGACTCGTTCACAGACACCTCTCCTGACTCGTTTACAGACACCTCTCCTGACTCGTTCACGGACACCTCTCCTGACACGTTCACAGACACCTCTCCTGACTCGCCCTCACAGACACCTCTCCTGACTCGTTCACAGACACCTCTCCTGACTCGCCCTCACAGACACCTCTCCTGACTCGTTCACAGACACCTCTCCTGAATCGCCCTCACAGACACCTCTCCTGACTCTCGTTCACAGACACCTCTCCTGACTCATTCACAGACACCTCTCCTGACTCTCGCTCACAGACACCTCTCTTGACTCGTTCACAGACACCTCTCCTGACTCGTTCAGGGAAACCTCTCCTGACTTATTCACGGACACCTCTCCTGACTCGCCCTCACAGACACCTCTCCTGACTTTCGCTCACAGACACCTCTCCTGACTTGTTCATGGACACCTCCCCTGACTCGTTCACGGACACCTCTCCTGACTCGCCTTCACAGACACCTCTCCTGACTCTCGTTCACAGACACCTCTCCTGACTCATTCACAGACACCTCTCCTGACTCTCGCTCACAGACACCTCTCCTGACTCGTTCACAGACACCTCTCCTGACTCTCGCTCACAGACACCTCTCCTGACTCGTTCACAGACACCTCTCCTGACTCGTTCAGGGACACCTCTCCTGACTTATTCACGGACACCTCTCCTGACTCGCCCTCACAGTCACCTCTCCTGACTTGTTCATGGACACCTCCCCTGACTCGTTCACGGACACCTCTCCTGACTCGCCTTCACAGACACCTCTCCTGACTCATTCACGGACACCTCTCCTGACTCGTTCACAGACACCTCCACTGACTCATTCACAGACACCTCTCCTGACTCGTCCTCACAGACACCTCTCCTGACTAGTTCACAGACACCTCTCCTGACTCATTCAAAGACCCTCTCCTGACTCGTTCACGGACACGTCTCCTGACTCTCGCACACAGACACCTCTCCTGACTCGCCCTAACAGACACCTCTCCTGACTCGTTCACAGACACCTCTCTTGACTCGTTCAAAGACACCTCTCCTGACTCAATCACATACACCTCTCCTGACTCGTTCACAGACACCTCTCCTGACTCTCGCTCACAGACACCTTTCCTGACTCTTTCACAAACACCTCTCCTGACTCATTCAAAGACCCTCTCCTGACTCGTTCACGGACACCTCTCCTGACTCTTGCTCACAGACACCTCTCCTGACTCGTTCACAGACACCTCTCCTGACTCATTCATGGACACCTCTCCTGACTCGCCCTCACGGACACCTCTCCTGACTCGGTCACAGACACCTCTCCTGACTCGCCCTAACAGACACCTCTCCTGACTCGTTCACAGACACCTCTCCTGACTCGTTCACAGACACCTCTCCTGACTCGTTCACAGACACCTCTCCTGACTCTCGCTCACAGACACCTATCCTGACTCTTCCACAGACACCTCTCCTGACTCGTTCACAGACACCACTCCTGACTTTCGCTCACAGACACCTCTCCTGACTCGTTCACAGACACCTCTGCTGACTCGCCCTCAGAGACACCTCTCCTGAGTTTCGCTCACAGACAGCTCTCTTGACTCGTTCACAGACACTCTCCTGACTCGTTCACGGACACCTCTCCTGACTCATTCACATACTCCTCTCCTGACTCGCCCTCACAGAAACCTCTCCTGACTCATTCACAGACAACTCTCCTGACTCGCCCTCACAGACACCTCTCCTGACTCGTTCACAGACAACTCTCCTGACTCGCCCTCACAGACACCTCTCCTGACTCGTTCACAGACACCTCTCCTGACTCTCGCTCACAGACACCTTTCCTGACTCTTTCACAGACACCTATCCTGACTCGTTCACGGACACCTCTCCTGACTCTCGCTCACAGACACCTCTCCTGACTCTTTCACAGACACCTCTCCTGACTTTCGCTCACAGACACCTCTCCTGACTCATTCACAGACACTCTCCTGACTCGTTCACGGACACCTCTCCTGACTCCTTCACGGACACCTCTCCTGACTTGTTCACGGACACCTCTCCTGACTTTCTCTCACAGACTCCTCTCCTGACTCGTTCACAGACACCTTTCCTGACTCGTTCACGGACACCTCTCCTGACTCATTCACAGACACTCTCCTGACTCATTCACGGACACCTCTCCTGACTTGTTCATGGACACATCCCCTGACTCGTTCACGGACACCTGTCCTGACTCGCCCTCACAGACACCTCTCCTGACTCATTCACAGACACCTCTCCTGACTCGATCACAGACACCTCTACTGACTCATTCACAGACACCTCTCCTGACTTTCGCTCACAGACACCTCTCCTGACTCGCCCTAACAGACACATCCCCTGACTCGTTCACGGACACCTGTCCTGACTCGCCCTCACAGACACCTCTCCTGACTCATTCACAGACACCTCTCCTGACTCGATCACAGACACCTCTACTGACTCATTCACAGACACCTCTCCTGACTTTCGCTCACAGACACCTCTCCTGACTCGCCCTAACAGACACCTCTCCTGACTCTTGCTCACAGACACCTCTCCTGACTCATTCAAAGACACATCCCCTGACTCGTTCACGGACACCTGTCCTGACTCGCCCTCACAGACACCTCTCCTGACTCTCGTTCACAGACACCTCTCCTGACTCATTCACAGACACCTCTCCTGACTCTCGCTCACAGACACCTCTCTTGACTCGTTCACAGACACCTCTCCTGACTCGTTCAGGGAAACCTCTCCTGACTTATTCACGGACACCTCTCCTGACTCGCCCTCACAGACACCTCTCCTGACTTTCGCTCACAGACACCTCTCCTGACTTGTTCATGGACACCTCCCCTGACTCGTTCACGGACACCTCTCCTGACTCGCCTTCACAGACACCTCTCCTGACTCTCGTTCACAGACACCTCTCCTGACTCATTCACAGACACCTCTCCTGACTCTCGCTCACAGACACCTCTCCTGACTCGTTCACAGACACCTCTCCTGACTCTCGCTCACAGACACCTCTCCTGACTCGTTCACAGACACCTCTCCTGACTCGTTCAGGGACACCTCTCCTGACTTATTCACGGACACCTCTCCTGACTCGCCCTCACAGTCACCTCTCCTGACTTTCACTCACAGACACCTCTCCTGACTTGTTCATGGACACCTCCCCTGACTCGTTCACGGACACCTCTCCTGACTCGCCTTCACAGACACCTCTCCTGACTCATTCACGGACACCTCTCCTGACTCGTTCACAGACACCTCCACTGACTCATTCACAGACACCTCTCCTGACTCGTCCTCACAGACACCTCTCCTGACTAGTTCAGACACCTCTCCTGACTCATTCAAAGACCCTCTCCTGACTCGTTCACGGACACGTCTCCTGACTCTCGCACACAGACACCTCTCCTGACTCGCCCTAACAGACACCTCTCCTGACTCGTTCACAGACACCTCTCTTGACTCGTTCAAAGACACCTCTCCTGACTCGTTCACAGACACCTCTTCTGACTCAATCACATACACCTCTCCTGACTCGTTCACAGACACCTCTCCTGACTCTCGCTCACAGACACCTTTCCTGACTCTTTCACAAACACCTCTCCTGACTCATTCAAAGACCCTCTCCTGACTCGTTCACGGACACCTCTCCTGACTCTTGCTCACAGACACCTCTCCTGACTCGTTCACAGACACCTCTCCTGACTCATTCATGGACACCTCTCCTGACTCGCCCTCACGGACACCTCTCCTGACTCGGTCACAGACACCTCTCCTGACTCGCCCTAACAGACACCTCTCCTGACTCGTTCACAGACACCTCTCCTGACTCGTTCACAGACACCTCTCCTGACTCGTTCACAGACACCTCTCCTGACTCTCGCTCACAGACACCTATCCTGACTCTTCCACAGACACCTCTCCTGACTCGTTCACAGACACCACTCCTGACTTTCGCTCACAGACACCTCTCCTGACTCGTTCACAGACACCTCTGCTGACTCGCCCTCAGAGACACCTCTCCTGAGTTTTGCTCACAGACAGCTCTCTTGACTCGTTCACAGACACTCTCCTGACTCGTTCACGGACACCTGTCCTGACTCATTCACATACTCCTCTCCTGACTCGCCCTCACAGACACCTCTCCTGACTCATTCACAGACAACTCTCCTGACTCGCCCTCACAGACACCTCTCCTGACTCGTTCACAGACAACTCTCCTGACTCGCCCTCACAGACACCTCTCCTGACTCGTTCACAGACACCTCTCCTGACTCATTCACAGACACCTCTCCTGACTTGTTCACAGACACCTCTTCTGACTCAATCACAGAAACCTCTCCTGACTCGTTCACAGACACCTCTCCTGACTCTCGCTCACAGACACCTTTCCTGACTCTTTCACAGACACCTATCCTGACTCGTTCACGGACACCTCTCCTGACTCTCGCTCACAGACACCTCTCCTGACTCTTTCACAGACACCTCTCCTGACTTTCGCTCACAGACACCTCTCCTGACTCATTCACAGACACTCTCCTGACTCGTTCACGGACACCTCTCCTGACTCCTTCACGGACACCTCTCCTGACTTGTTCACGGACACCTCTCCTGACTTTCTCTCACAGACTCCTCTCCTGACTCGTTCACAGACACCTTTCCTGACTCGTTCACGGACACCTCTCCTGACTCATTCACAGACACTCTCCTGACTCATTCACGGACAACTCTCCTGACTTGTTCATGGACACATCCCCTGACTCGTTCACGGACACCTGTCCTGACTCGCCCTCACAGACACCTCTCCTGACTCATTCACAGACACCTCTCCTGACTCGATCACAGACACCTCTACTGACTCATTCACAGACACCTCTCCTGACTTTCGCTCACAGACACCTCTCCTGACTCGCCCTAACAGACACCTCTCCTGACTCTTGCTCACAGACACCTCTCCTGACTCATTCAAAGACACTTTCCTGACTTGTTCATGGACACCTCTCCTGACTCGCTCACAGACACCTCTCCTGACTCGTTCACAGACACCTCTCCTGACTCGTTCATGGACATCTGTCCTGACTCGTTCACGGACAACTCTTCTGACTCATTCACGGACACCTCTCCTGACTTGTTCACAGACAACTCTCCTGACTCGCCCTCACAGACACCTCTCCTGACTTGTTCACAGACACCTCTCCTGACTCGCCCTCACAGACACCTCTCCTTACTCGTTCACGGACAACTCTTCTGACTCATTCACGGACACCTCTCCTGACTTTCGCTCACAGACACCTCTCCTGACTCGTTCACGGACACCTCTCCTGACTCATTGACAGACACTCGCCTAATTTGTTCACAGACACCTCTCCTGACTCGTTCACGGACTCCTCTCCTGACTTGTTCACAGACAACTCTCCTGACTCGCCATCACAGACACCTCTCCTGACTCATTCACAGACAACTCTCCTGACTCGCCCTCACAGACACCTCTCCTGACTCGTTCACGGACACCTCTCCTGACTCGTTCACAGACACCTCTCCTGACTCGTTCACGGACACCTCTCCTGACTCGCCCTAACAGACACCTATCCTGACTCATTCACAGACTCCCCTCCTGACTCGTTCACAGACACTTCTCCTGACTCGTTCACAGACACCTGTCCTGACTCATTCACAGACATCTCTCCTGACTCGTTCACAGACCCCTCTCCTGACTCGTTCACGGACACCTCTCCTGACTCGTTCACGGACACCTCTCCTGACTCTAGCTCACAGACACCTCTCCTGACTCGTTCATGGACACCTCTCCTGACTCGCCCTCACAGACACCTCTCCTGACTCGTTCACAGACACCTCTCCTGACTCGCCCTCACAGACACCTCTCCTGACTCGTTCACGGACTCCTGTCCTGACTCGTTCACAGAAACCTCTCCTGACTCATTCACAGACACTCTCCTGACTCGCCCTCACAGACACCTCTCCTGACTTTCGCTTACAGACACCTCTCCTGACTCATTCACGGACACCTCTCCTGACTCGTTCACAGACACCTCTCCTGAATCGCCCTCACAGACACCTCTCCTGACTTGTTCACAGACACTTCTCCTGACTCACCCTCACAGACACCTCTCCTCACTCGTTCACGGACACCTCCCCTGACTCGTTCACAGACAACTCTCCTGACTCGCCCTCAATGACACCTTTCCTGACTCGTTCACGGACACCTCTCCTGACTCGATCACAGACACCTCTACTGACTCATTCACAGACACCTCTCCTGACTTTCGCTCACAGACACCTCTCCTGACTCGCCCTAACAGACACCTATCCTGACTCATTCACAGACTCCCCTCCTGACTCGTTCACAGACACCTCTCCTGACTCGTTCACAGACACCTCTCCTGACTCATTCACAGACATCTCTCCTGACTCGTTCACAGACACCTCTCCTGACTCATTCACGGACCCCTCTCCTGACTCGTTCACGGACACCTCTCCTGACTCTCGCTCACAGACACCTCTCCTGACTCGTTCATGGACACCTCTCCTGACTCGCCCTCACAGACACCTCTCCTGACTCGTTCACAGACACCTCTCCTGACTCGCCCTCACAGACACCTCTCCTTACTCCAAACGGACTACTCTTCTGACTCATTCACGGACACCTCTCCTGACTTTCGCTCACAGACACCTCTCCTGACTCGTTCACGGACACTTCTCCTGACTCGTTCACAGACTCCTCTCCTGACTCGTTCACAGACACCTCTCCTGACTCATTCACAGACACTCTCCTGACTTGCCCTCACAGACACCTCTCCTGACTCATTCACAGACACTCTCCTGACTCGCCCTCACAGACACCTCTCCTGACTTGTTCACAGACACTTCTCCTGACTCACCCTCACAGACACCTCTCCTCACTCGTTCACGGACACCTCCCCTGACTCGTTCACATACACCTCTCCTGACTCGCCCTCACTGACAACTTTCCTGACTCGTTCACAAACACCTCTCCTGACTCATTCACAGACACTCTCCTGACTCGTTCACGGACACCTCTCCTGACTCCTTCACGGACAACTCTCCTGACATTTTCACGGACACCTCTCCTGACTTTCTCTCACAGACTCCTCTCCTGACTCTTTCACAGACACCTTTCCTGACTCGTTCACGGACACCTCTCCTGACTCATTCACAGACACTCTCCTGACTCATTCACGGACACCTCTCCTGACTTGTTCATGGACACATCCAGACACCTCTCCTGACTCATTCAAAGACACTCTCCTGACTCGTTCACGGACACCTCTCCTGACTCCTTCACGGACACCTCTCCTGACTTGTTCACGGACACCTCTCCTGACTTCCTCTCACAAACTCCTCTCCTGACTCCTTCACAGACACCTTTCCTGACTCGTTCACGGACACCTCTCCTGACTCATTCACAGACACTCTCCTGACTCATTCATGGACACCTCTCCTGACTTGTTCATGGACACCTCCCCTGACTCGTTCACGGACACCTCTCCTGACTCGTTCACAGACAACTGTCCTGACTTGCCCTCACAGACACCTCTCCTGACTCATTCACGGACACCTCTCCTGACTCGTTCACAGACACCTCTCCTGACTCGTCCTCACAGAAGACTCTCCTGACTCTCGCTCACAGACACCTCTCCTGACTCATTCAAAGACCCTCTCCTGACTCGTTCACGGACTCCTCTCCTGACTCGTTCACGGACACCTCTCCTGACTCTCGCTCACAGATACCTCTCCTGACTCGTTCACGAACACCTCTCCTGATTCTTGCTCACAGACACCTCTCCTGACTCGTTCACAGACACCTCTCCTGACTTTTTCAGAGACACCTCTCCTGACTCGTTCACAGACACCTTTCCTGACTCGTTCACGGACACCTCTCCTGACTCATTCACAGACACTCTCCTGACTCATTCATGGACACCTCTCCTGACTTGTTCATGGACACCTCCCCTGACTTGTTCACGGACACCTCTCCTGACTCGTTCACAGACAACTGTCCTGACTTGCCCTCACAGACACCTCTCCTGACTCATTCACGGACACCTCTCCTGACTCGTTCACAGACACCTCTACTGACTCATTCACAGACACCTCTCCTGACTCGTCCTCACAGAAGACTCTCCTGACTCTCGCTCACAGACACCTCTCCTGACTCATTCAAAGACCCTCTCCTGACTCGTTCACGGACTCCTCTCCTGACTCGTTCACAGACACCTCTCCTGACTCATTCACAGACACTCTCCTGACTCGCCCTCACAGACACCTCTCCTGACTCATTCACGGACACCTCTCCTGACTTGTTCATGGACACATCCCCTGACTCGTTCACGGACACCTCTCCTGACTCGTTCACAGACACCTGTCCTGACTCGCCCTCACAGACACCTCTCCTGACTCATTCACAGACACCTCTCCTGAGTCGTTCACAGACACCTCTACTGACTCATTCACAGACACCTCTCCTGACTTTCGCTCACAGACACCCCTCCTGACTCGTTCCCAGACACTCTCCTGACTCGTTCACGGACAACTCTCCTGACTCATTCAGACACTTCTCCTGACTCGTTCACGGACAACTCTCCTGACTCTCGCTCACAGATACCTCTCCTGACTCGTTCACGGACACCTCTCCTGATTCTTGCTCACAGACACCTCTCCTGACTCGTTCACAGACACCTCTCCTGACTTTTTCACAGACACCTCTCCTGACTAGTTCACAGACACCTCTCCTGACTCGTTCACAGACACCTGTCCTGACTTGCCCTCACAGACACCTCTCCTGACTCATTCACGGACACCTCTCCTGACTCGTTCACAGACACCTCTACTGACTCATTCAAAGACCCTCTCCTGACTCGTTCACGGAATCCTCTCCTGACTCGTTCACAGACACCTCTCCTGACTCATTCACAGACACTCTCCTGACTCGCCCTCACAGACACCTCTCCTGACTTTCGCTCACAGACACCTCTCCTGACTCGTTCACGGACACCTCCTGACTTGTTCACAGACACCTCTCCTGACTCGCCCTCACAGACACCTCTCCTGACTTGTTCACAGACACTTCTCCTGACTCACCCTCACAGACACCTCTCCTCACTCGTTCACGGACACCTCCCCTGACTCGTTCACAGACACCTCTGCTGACTCGCCCTCACAGACACCTTTCCTGACTCGTTCACGGACACCTCTCCTGACTCATTCACAGACACTCTCCTGACTCGTTTACGGACACCTCTCCTGACTCCTTCACGGACATCTCTCCTGACTTGTTCACGGACACCTCTCCTGACTTCCTCTCACAAACTTCTCTCCTGACTCGTTCACAGACACCTTTCCTGACTCGTTCACGGACACTTCTCCTGACTCATTCACAGACACTCTCCTGACTCATTCACGGACACCTCTCCTGACTTGTTCATGGACACATCCCCTGACTCGTTCACGGACACCTCTCCTGACTCCTTCACAGACACCTGTCCTGACTCGCCCTCACAGACACCTCTCCTGACTCGTTCACAGACACCTCTACTGACTCATTCACAGACACCTCTCCTGACTTTCACTCACAGACACCTCTCCTGACTCGCCCTCACAGACACCCCTCCTGACTCGTTCCCAGACACTCTCCTGACTCGTTCACGGACAACTCTCCTGACTCATTCACAGACATTTCTCCTGACTCGTTCACGGACACCTCTCCTGACTCTCGCTCACAGACACCTCTCCTGACTCGTTCACGGACACCTCTCCTGATTCTTGCTCACAGACACCTCTCCTGACTCGTTCACAGACACCTCTCCTGACTCGTTCACAGACACCTCTCCTGACTCGTTCACAGACACCTTTCCTGACTCGTTCACGGACACCTCTCCTGACTCATTCACAGACATTCTCCTCACTCATTCACGGACACCTCTCCTGACTTGTTCATGGACACCTCCCCTGACTCGTTCACGGACACCTCTCCTGACTCGTTCACAGACACCTGTCCTGACTTGCCCTCACAGACACCTCTCCTGACTCATTCACGGACACCTCTCCTGACTCGTCCTCACAGACACCTCTCCTGACTCTCGCTCACAGATACCTCTCCTGACTCATTCAAAGACCCTCTCCTGACTCGTTCATGGACACCTCTCCTGACTCTCGCTCACAGACACCTCTCCTGACTCATTCACAGACACCTCTCCTGACTCGTTCATGGACATCTGTCCTGACTCGCCCTCACAGACACCTGTCCTGACTTGTTCACAGACACCTCTCCTGACTCGCCCTCACAGACACCTCTCCTTACTCGTTCACTGACAACTCTTCTGACTCATTCACGGACACCTCTCCTGACTTTCGCTCACAGACACCTCTCCTTACTCGTTCACGGACACCTCTCCTGACTCATTCACAGACACTCTCCTAACTTGTTCACAGACACCTCTCCTGACTCGTTTACGGACACCTCTCCTGACTCGTTCACGGACTCCTCTCCTGACTCGTTCACAGACACCTCTCCTGACTCATTCACAGACAACTCTCCTGACTCGCCCTCACAGACACCTCTCCTGACTCGTTCACGGACACCTCTCCTGACTCGTTCACAGACACCTCTCCTGACTCGTTCACAGACACCTCTCCTGACTCGCCCTCACAGACACCTCTCCTGGCTCGTTCACGGACACCTCTCCTGACTCGCCCTAACAGACACCTATCCTGACTCATTCACAGACTCCCCTCCTGACTCGTTCACAGACACCTCTCCTGACTCGTTCACAGACACCTCTCCTGACTCATTCACAGACATCTCTCCTGACTCGTTCACAGACACCTCTCCTGACTCGTTCACGGACACCTCTCCTGACTCGTTCACGGACACCTCTCCTGACTCTCGCTCACAGACACTTCTCCTGACTCGTTCATGGACAGCTCTCCTGACTCGCCCTCACAGACACCTCTCCTGACTCGTTCACAGACAACTCTCCTGCCTCGCCCTCACAGACACCTCTCCTTACTCTAAACGGACAACTCTTCTGACTCGTTCATGGACACCTCTCCTGACTCTCGCTCACAGACACCTCTCCTTACTCGTTCACGGACAACTCTTCTGACTCATTCACGGACACCTCTCCTGACTTTCGCTCACAGACACCTCTCCTGACTCATTCAAAGACCCTCTCCTGACTCGTTCATGGACACCTCTCCTGACTCTCGCTCACAGACACCTCTCCTGACTCGTTCACAGACACCTGTCCTGACTCGCCCTCACAGACACCTCTCCTGACTCATTCACAGACACTCTCCTAACTTGTTCACAGACACCTCTCCTGACTCGTTCACGGACACCTCTCCTGACTCGTTCACGGACTCCTCTCCTGACTCGTTCACAGACACCTCTCCTGACTCATTCACAGACAACTCTCCTGACTCGCCCTCACAGACACCTCTCCTGACTCGTTCACGGACACCTCTCCTGACTCGTTCACAGACACCTCTCCTGACTCGTTCACAGACACCTCTCCTGACTCGTTCACAGACACCTCTCCTGACTCGTTCACAGACACCTCTCCTGACTCGCCCTCACAGACACCTCTCCTGGCTCGTTCACGGACACCTCTCCTGACTCGCCCTAACAGACACCTATCCTGACTCATTCACAGACTCCCCTCCTGACTCGTTCAGAGACACCTCTCCTGACTCGTTCACAGACACCTCTCCTGACTCATTCACAGACATCTCTCCTGACTCGTTCACAGACACCTCTCCTGACTCGTTCACGGACACCTCTCCTGACTCGTTCACGGACACCTCTCCTGACTTTTGCTCACAGACACCTCTCCTGACTCGTTCACGGATACCTCTCCTGACTCGTTCACGGACTCCTCTCCTGACTCGTTCACAGACACCTCTCCTGACTCATTCACAGACACTCTCCTGACTCGCCCTCACAGACACCTCTCCTGACCCGTTCACAGACACTCTCCTGACTCGCCCTCACAGACACCTCTCCTGACTTTCGCTCACAGACACCTCTCCTGCCTCGTTCACGGACACCTCTCCTGACTCGTTCACAGACACCTCTCCTGACTCTCGCTCACAGACACCTCTCCTGACTCATTCACAGACACCTCTCCTGACTCGTTCATGGACATCTGTCCTGACTCGCCCTCACAGACACCTCTCCTGACTTGTTCACAGACACCTCTCCTGACTCGCCCTCACAGACACCTTTCCTGATTCGTTCACGGACACCTCTCCTGACTCACTCACAGACACTCTCCTGACTCGTTCACGGACACCTCTCCTGACTCCTTCATGGACACCTCTCCTGACTTGTTCACAGACACCTCTCCTGACTTTCTCTCACAGACTCCTCTCCTGACTCGTTCACAGACAACTCTCCTGACTCGCCCTCACAGACACCTCTCCTGACTCGTTCACGGACACCTCTCCTGACTCGTTCACAGACACCTCTCCTGACTCGTTCACAGACACCTCTCCTGACTCGCCCTCACAGACACCTCTCCTGGCTCGTTCACGGACACCTCTCCTGACTCGCCCTAACAGACACCTATCCTGACTCATTCACAGACTCCCCTCCTGACTCGTTCACAGACACCTCTCCTGACTCGTTCACAGACACCTCTCCTGACTCATTCACAGACATCTCTCCTGACTCGTTCACAGACACCTCTCCTGACTCGTTCACGGACACCTCTCCTGACTCGTTCACGGACACCTCTCCTGACTCTCGCTCACAGACACTTCTCCTGACTCGTTCATGGACAGCTCTCCTGACTCGCCCTCACAGACCCCTCTCCTGACTCGTTCACAGACAACTCTCCTGACTCGCCCTCACAGACACCTCTCCTTACTCTAAACGGACAACTCTTCTGACTCGTTCATGGACACCTCTCCTGACTCTCGCTCACAGACACCTCTCCTTACTCGTTCACGGACAACTCTTCTGACTCATTCACGGACACCTCTCCTGACTTTCGCTCACAGACACCTCTCCTGACTCATTCAAAGACCCTCTCCTGACTCGTTCATGGACACCTCTCCTGACTCTCGCTCACAGACACCTCTCCTGACTCGTTCACAGACACCTGTCCTGACTCGCCCTCACAGACACCTCTCCTGACTCATTCACAGACACTCTCCTAACTTGTTCACAGACACCTCTCCTGACTCGTTCACGGACACCTCTCCTGACTCGTTCACGGACTCCTCTCCTGACTCGTTCACAGACACCTCTCCTGACTCATTCACAGACAACTCTCCTGACTCGCCCTCACAGACACCTCTCCTGACTCGTTCACGGACACCTCTCCTGACTCGTTCACAGACACCTCTCCTGACTCGTTCACAGACACCTCTCCTGACTCGTTCACAGACACCTCTCCTGACTCGTTCACAGACACCTCTCCTGACTCGCCCTCACAGACACCTCTCCTGGCTCGTTCACGGACACCTCTCCTGACTCGCCCTAACAGACACCTATCCTGACTCATTCACAGACTCCCCTCCTGACTCGTTCAGAGACACCTCTCCTGACTCGTTCACAGACACCTCTCCTGACTCATTCACAGACATCTCTCCTGACTCGTTCACAGACACCTCTCCTGACTCGTTCACGGACACCTCTCCTGACTCGTTCACGGACACCTCTCCTGACTTTCGCTCACAGACACCTCTCCTGACTCGTTCACGGATACCTCTCCTGACTCGTTCACGGACTCCTCTCCTGACTCGTTCACAGACACCTCTCCTGACTCATTCACAGACACTCTCCTGACTCGCCCTCACAGAAACCTCTCCTGACCCGTTCACAGACACTCTCCTGACTCGCCCTCACAGACACCTCTCCTGACTTTCGCTCACAGACACCTCTCCTGCCTCGTTCACGGACACCTCTCCTGACTCGTTCACAGACACCTCTCCTGACTCTCGCTCACAGACACCTCTCCTGACTCATTCACAGACACCTCTCCTGACTCGTTCATGGACATCTGTCCTGACTCGCCCTCACAGACACCTCTCCTGACTTGTTCACAGACACCTCTCCTGACTCGCCCTCACAGACACCTTTCCTGATTCGTTCACGGACACCTCTCCTGACTCATTCACAGACACTCTCCTGACTCGTTCACGGACACCTCTCCTGACTCCTTCATGGACACCTCTCCTGACTTGTTCACAGACACCTCTCCTGACTTTCTCTCACAGACTCCTCTCCTGACTCGTTCACAGACACCTTTCCTGACTCGTTCACAGACACCTTTCCTGACTCATTCACGGGCACCTCTCCTGACTTGTTCATGGACACATCCCCTGACTCGTTTACGGACACCTCTCCTGACTCGTTCACAGACACCTGTCCTGACTCGCCCTCACAGACACCTCTCCTGACTCATTCACAGACACCTCTCCTGACTCGTTCACAGACACCTCCACTGACTCATTCACAGACACCTCTCCTGACTCGTCCCCACAGACACCTCTCCTGACTCATTCACAGACACCTCTCCTGACTCATTCAAAGACACCTCTCCTGACTCGTTCACAGACACCTCTCCTGACTCGGTCATGGACACCTCTCCTGACTCGCCCTCACAGACACCTCTCCTGACTCTTTCACAGACACCTCTCCTGACTCGCCCTCACAGACACCTCTCCTGACTCGTTCACAGACAACTCTCCTGACTCGCCCTCACAGACACCTCTCCTGACTCGTTCACAGACACCTCTCCTGACTCGTTCACAGACACCTCTCCTGACTCGCCCTAACAGACACCTCTCCTGACTCGCCCTCACAGACACCTCTCCTGGCTCGTTCACAGACACCTCTCCTGACTCTTTCACGGACACCTCTCCTGACTTGTTCACGGACACCTCTCCTGACTTTCCCTCACAGACACCTCTCCTGACTCATTCACAGACAACTCTCCTGACTCGCCCTCACAGACACCTCTCCTGACTCGTTCACAGACACCTCTCCTGACTCGCCCTAACAGACACCTCTCCTGACTCGCCCTCACAGACACCTCTCCTGGCTCGTTCACAGACACCTCTCCTGACTCGTTCACAGACACCTCTTCTGACTCATTCACAGACATCTCTCCTGACTCGTTCACAGACACCTTCTCCTGACTCGTTCACAGACACTCTCCTGACTCATTCACGGACACCTCTCCTGACTCGCCCTCACAGACACCTCTCCTGACTCGTTCACGGACAACTCTCCTGACTCATTCAGACACTTCTCCTGACTCGTTCACGGACACCTCTCCTGACTCTCGCTCACAGATACCTCTCCTGACTCGTTCACAGACACCTCTCCTGATTCTTGCTCACAGACACCTCTCCTGGCTCGTTCACAGACACCTCTCCTGACTCTTTCACGGACACCTCTCCTGACTTGTTCACGGACACCTCTCCTGACTTTCCCTCACAGACACCTCTCCTGACTCGTTCACAGACACCTCTCCTGACTCGTTCACGGACACCTCTCCTGACTCGTTCACGGACACCTCTCCTGACTTTCGCTCACAGACACCTCTCCTGACTCGTTCACGGATACCTCTCCTGACTCGTTCACGGACTCCTCTCCTGACTCGTTCACAGACACCTCTCCTGACTCATTCACAGACACTCTCCTGACTCGCCCTCACAGACACCTCTCCTGACCCGTTCACAGACACTCTCCTGACTCGCCCTCACAGACACCTCTCCTGACTTTCGCTCACAGACACCTCTCCTGCCTCGTTCACGGACACCTCTCCTGACTCGTTCACAGACACTTCTCCTGACTCACCCTCACAGACACCTCTCCTCACTCGTTCACGGACACCTCCCCTGACTTGTTCACAGACACCTCTCCTGACTCGCCCTCACAGACACCTTTCCTGATTCGTTCACGGACACCTCTCCTGACTCATTCACAGACACTCTCCTGACTCGTTCACGGACACCTCTCCTGACTCCTTCATGGACACCTCTCCTGACTTGTTCACAGACACCTCTCCTGACTTTCTCTCACAGACTCCTCTCCTGACTCGTTCACAGACACCTTTCCTGACTCGTTCACAGACACCTTTCCTGACTCATTCACGGGCACCTCTCCTGACTTGTTCATGGACACATCCCCTGACTCGTTTACGGACACCTCTCCTGACTCGTTCACAGACACCTGTCCTGACTCGCCCTCACAGACACCTCTCCTGACTCATTCACAGACACCTCTCCTGACTCGTTCACAGACACCTCCACTGACTCATTCACAGACACCTCTCCTGACTCGTCCCCACAGACACCTCTCCTGACTCATTCACAGACACCTCTCCTGACTCATTCAAAGACACCTCTCCTGACTCGTTCACAGACACCTCTCCTGACTCGGTCATGGACACCTCTCCTGACTCGCCCTCACAGACACCTCTCCTGACTCTTTCACAGACACCTCTCCTGACTCGCCCTCACAGACACCTCTCCTGACTCGTTCACAGACAACTCTCCTGACTCGCCCTCACAGACACCTCTCCTGACTCGTTCACAGACACCTCTCCTGACTCGTTCACAGACACCTCTCCTGACTCGCCCTAACAGACACCTCTCCTGACTCGCCCTCACAGACACCTCTCCTGGCTCGTTCACAGACACCTCTCCTGACTCTTTCACGGACACCTCTCCTGACTTGTTCACGGACACCTCTCCTGACTTTCCCTCACAGACACCTCTCCTGACTCATTCACAGACAACTCTCCTGACTCGCCCTCACAGACACCTCTCCTGACTCGTTCACAGACACCTCTCCTGACTCGCCCTAACAGACACCTCTCCTGACTCGCCCTCACAGACACCTCTCCTGGCTCGTTCACAGACACCTCTCCTGACTCGTTCACAGACACCTCTTCTGACTCATTCACAGACATCTCTCCTGACTCGTTCACAGACACCTTCTCCTGACTCGTTCACAGACACTCTCCTGACTCATTCACGGACACCTCTCCTGACTCGCCCTCACAGACACCTCTCCTGACTCGTTCACGGACAACTCTCCTGACTCATTCAGACACTTCTCCTGACTCGTTCACGGACACCTCTCCTGACTCTCGCTCACAGATACCTCTCCTGACTCGTTCACAGACACCTCTCCTGATTCTTGCTCACAGACACCTCTCCTGGCTCGTTCACAGACACCTCTCCTGACTCTTTCACGGACACCTCTCCTGACTTGTTCACGGACACCTCTCCTGACTTTCCCTCACAGACACCTCTCCTGACTCATTCACAGACAACTCTCCTGACTCGCCCTCACAGACACCTCTCCTGACTCGTTCACAGACACCTCTCCTGACTCGCCCTAACAGACACCTCTCCTGACTCGCCCTCACAGACACCTCTCCTGGCTCGTTCACAGACACCTCTCCTGACTCGTTCACAGACACCTCTTCTGACTCATTCACAGACATCTCTCCTGACTCGTTCACAGACACCTTCTCCTGACTCGTTCACAGACACTCTCCTGACTCATTCACGGACACCTCTCCTGACTCGCCCTCACAGACACCTCTCCTGACTCGTTCACGGACAACTCTCCTGACTCATTCAGACACTTCTCCTGACTCGTTCACGGACACCTCTCCTGACTCTCGCTCACAGATACCTCTCCTGACTCGTTCACAGACACCTCTCCTGATTCTTGCTCACAGACACCTCTCCTGACTCGTTCACAGACACCTCTCCTGACTTTTTCACAGACACCTCTCCTGACTAGTTCACAGACACCTTTCTTGACTCGTTCACGGACACTCTCCTGACTCATTCATGGACACCTCTCCTGACTTGTTCATGGACAACTCCCCTGACTCATTCACGGACACCTCTCCTGACTCGTTCACAGACACCTGTCCTGACTTGCCCTCACAGACACCTCTCCTGACTCATTCACGGACACCTCTCCTGACTCCTTCACAGACACCTCTACTGACTCATTCAAAGACCCTCTCCTGACTCATTCACGGAATCCTCTCCTGACTCGTTCACAGACACCTCTCCTGACTCATTCACAGACACTCTCCTGACTCGCCCTCACAGACACCTCTCCTGACTTTCGCTCACAGACACCTCTCCTGACTCGTTCACGGACACCTCTCCTGACTCGTTCACAGACACCTCTCCTGACTCGCCCTCACAGACACCTCTCCTGACTTGTTCACAGACACTTCTCCTGACTTACCCTCACAGACACCTCTCCTCACTCGTTCACGGACACCTCCCCTGACTCGTTCACAGACACCTCTGCTGACTCGCCCTCACAGACACCTTTCCTGACTCGTTCACGGACACCTCTCCTGACTCATTCACAGACACTCTCCTGACTCGTTCACGGACACCTCTCCTGACTCCTTCACGGACACCTCTCCTGACTTGTTCACGGACACCTCTCCTGACTTCCTCTCACAAACTTCTCTCCTGACTCGTTCACAGACACCTTTCCTGACTCGTTCACGGACACCTCTCCTGACTCATTCACAGACACTCTCCTGACTCATTCACGGACACCTCTCCTGACTTGTTCATGGACACATCCCCTGACTCGTTCACGGACACCTCTCCTGACTCCTTCACAGACACCTGTCCTGACTCGCCCTCACAGACACCTCTCCTGACTCATTCACAGACACCTCTCCTGACTCATTCACAGACACCTCTCCTGACTCGTTCACAGACACCTCTACTGACTCATTCACAGACACCTCTCCTGACTTTCACTCACAGACACCTCTCCTGACTCGCCCTCACAGACACCCCTCCTGACTCGTTCCCAGACACTCTCCTGACTCGTTCACGGACAACTCTCCTGACTCATTCACAGACATTTCTCCTGACTCGTTCACGGACACCTCTCCTGACTCTCGCTCACAGACACCTCTCCTGACTCGTTCACGGACACCTCTCCTGATTCTTGCTCACAGACACCTCTCCTGACTCGTTCACAGACACCTCTCCTGACTCGTTCACAGACACCTCTCCTGACTCGTTCACAGACACCTTTCCTCACTCATTCACGGACACCTCTCCTGCCTTGTTCATGGACACCTCCCCTGACTCGTTCACGGACACCTCTCCTGACTCGTTCACAGACACCTGTCCTGACTTGCCCTCACAGACACCTCTCCTGACTCATTCACGGACACCTCTCCTGACTCGTCCTCACAGACACCTCTCCTGACTCTCGCTCACAGATACCTCTCCTGACTCATTCAAAGACCCTCTCATGACTCGTTCATGGACACCTCTCCTGACTCTCGCTCACAGACACCTCTCCTGACTCATTCACAGACACCTCTCCTGACTCGTTCATGGACATCTGTCCTGACTCGCCCTCACAGACACCTGTCCTGACTTGTTCACAGACACCTCTCCTGACTCGCCCTCACAGACACCTCTCTTTACTCGTTCACTGACAACTCTTCTGACTCATTCACGGACACCTCTCCTGACTTTCGCTCACAGACACCTCTCCTGACTCGTTCACGGACACCTCTCCTGACTCATTCACAGACACTCTCCTAACTTGTTCACAGACACCTCTCCTGACTCGTTCACGGACACCTCTCCTGACTCGTTCACGGGCTCCTCTCCTGACTCGTTCACAGACACCTCTCCTGACTCATTCACAGACAACTCTCCTGACTCGCCCTCACAGACACCTCTCCTGACTCGTTCACGGACACCTCTCCTGACTCGTTCACAGACACCTCTCCTGACTCGTTCACAGACACCTCTCCTGACTCGCCCTCACAGACACCTCTCCTGGCTCGTTCACGGACACCTCTCCTGACTCGCCCTAACAGACACCTATCCTGACTCATTCACAGACTCCCCTCCTGACTCGTTCACAGACACCTCTCCTGACTCGTTCACAGACACCTCTCCTGACTCATTCACAGACATCTCTCCTGACTCGTTCACAGACACCTCTCCTGACTCGTTCACGGACACCTCTCCTGACTCGTTCACGGACACCTCTCCTGACTCTCGCTCACATACACTTCTCCTGACTCGTTCATGGACAGCTCTCCTGACTCGCCCTCACAGACACCTCTCCTGACTCGTTCACAGACACCTCTCCTGACTCGCCCTCACAGACACCTCTCCTTACTCTAAACGGACAACTCTTCTGACTCATTCACGGACACCTCTCCTGACTTTCGCTCACAGACACCTGTCCTGACTCGTTCACGGAAACCTCTCCTGACTCGTTCACGGACTCCTCTCCTGACTCGTTCACAGACACCTCTCCTGACCCGTTCACAGACACTCTCCTGACTCGCCCTCACAGACACCTCTCCTGACTTTCGCTCACAGACACCTCTCCTGACTCGTTCACGGACACCTCTCCTGACTCGTTCACAGACACCTCTCCTGACTCGCCCTCACAGACACCTATCCTGACTCATTCACAGACTCCCCTCCTGACTCATTCACAGACTCCCCTCCTGACTCGTTCACAGACACCTCTCCTGACCCGTTCACAGACACCTCTCCTGACTCATTCAAAGACCCTCTCCTGACTCGTTCATGGACACCTCTCCTGACTCTCGCTCACAGACACCTCTCCTGACTCGTTCACAGACACCTCTCCTGACTCGTTCATGGACATCTGTCCTGACTCGCCCTCACAGACACCTCTCCTGACTCGTTCACAGACACCTGTCCTGACTCGCCCTCACAGACACCTCTCCTGACTCATTCACAGACACTCTCCTAACTTGTTCACAGACACCTCTCCTGACTCGTTCACGGACACCTCTCCTGACTCGTTCACGGACTCCTCTCCTGACTCGTTCACAGACACCTCTCCTGACTCATTCACAGACAACTCTCCTGACTCGCCCTCACAGACACCTCTCCTGACTCGTTCACGGACACCTCTCCTGACTCGTTCACAGACACCTCTCCTGACTCGTTCACAGACACCTCTCCTGACTCGTTCACAGACACCTCTCCTGACTCGTTCACAGACACCTCTCCTGACTCGCCCTCACAGACACCTCTCCTGGCTCGTTCACGGACACCTCTCCTGACTCGCCCTAACAGACACCTATCCTGACTCATTCACAGACTCCCCTCCTGACTCGTTCACAGACACCTCTCCTGACTCGTTCACAGACACCTCTCCTGACTCGTTCATGGACACCTCTCCTGACTCGCCCTCACAGACACCTCTCCTGACTCGTTCACAGACACCTCTCCTGACTCGCCCTCACAGACACCTCTCCTTACTCTAAGCGGACAACTCTACTGACTCATTCACAGACACTCTCCTGACTCGCCCTCACAGACACCTCTCCTGACTTTCGCTCACAGACACCTCTCCTGACTCGTTCACGGACACCTCTCCTGACTCGTTCACAGACACTTCTCCTGACTCACCCTCACAGACACCTCTCCTCACTCGTTCACGGACACCTCCCCTGACTTGTTCACAGACACCTCTCCTGACTCGCCCTCACAGACACCTTTCCTGATTCGTTCACGGACACCTCTCCTGACTCATTCAGAGACACTCTCCTGACTCGTTCACGGACACCTCTCCTGACTCCTTCATGGACACCTCTCCTGACTTGTTCACGGACACCTCTCCTGACTTTCTCTCACAGACTCCTCTCCTGACTCGTTCACAGACACCTTTCCTGACTCGTTCACGGACACCTCTCCTGACTCATTCACAGACACTTTCCTGACTCATTCATGGACACCTCTCCTGACTTGTTCATGGACACATCCCCTGACTCGTTCACAGACACCTCTCCTGACTCGTTCACAGACACCTGTCCTGACTCGCCCTCACAGACACCTCTCCTGACTCATTCACAGACACCTCTCCTGACTCGTTCACAGACACCTCCACTGACTCATTCACAGACACCTCTCCTGACTCGTCCCCACAGACACCTCTCCTGACTCATTCACAGACACCTCTCCTGACTCATTCAAAGACACCTCTCCTGACTCGTTCACAGACACCTCTCCTGACTCGGTCATGGACACCTCTCCTGACTCGCCCTCACAGACACCTCTCCTGACTCTTTCACAGACACCTCTCCTGACTCGCCCTCACAGACACCTCTCCTTACTCGTTCACGGACAACTCTCCTGACTCATTCACAGACAACTCTCCTGACTCGCCCTCACAGACACCTCTCCTGACTCGTTCACAGACAACTCTCCTGACTCGCCCTCACAGACACCTCTCCTGACCCGTTCACAGACACCTCTCCTGACTCGTTCACAGACACCTCTCCTGACTCGCCCTAACAGACACCTCTCCTGACTCGCCCTCACAGACACCTCTCCTGGCTCGTTCACAGACACCTCTCCTGACTCTTTCACGGACACCTCTCCTGACTTGTTCACGGACACCTCTCCTGACTTTCTCTTACAGACACCTCTCCTGACTCGTTCACAGACAACTCTTCTGACTCGCCCTCACAGACACCTCTCCTGACTCGTTCACAGACACCTCTCCTGACTCGCCCTAACAGACACCTCTCCTGACTCGCCCTCACAGACACCTCTCCTGGCTCGTTCACAGACACCTCTCCTGACTCGTTCACAGACACCTCTTCTGACTCATTTACAGACATCTCTCCTGACTCGTTCACAGACACTTCTCCTGACTCGTTCACAGACACCTCTCCTGACTCTTTCACAGACACCTCTCCTGACTCGCCCTCACAGACACCTCTCCTTACTCGTTCACGGACAACTCTCCTGACTCATTCACAGACAACTCTCCTGACTCGCCCTCACAGACACCTCTCCTGACTCGTTCACAGACAACTCTCCTGACTCGCCCTCACAGACACCTCTCCTGACCCGTTCACAGACACCTCTCCTGACTCGTTCACAGACACCTCTCCTGACTCGCCCTAACAGACACCTCTCCTGACTCGCCCTCACAGACACCTCTCCTGGCTCGTTCACAGACACCTCTCCTGACTCTTTCACGGACACCTCTCCTGACTTGTTCACGGACACCTCTCCTGACTTTCTCTCACAGACACCTCTCCTGACTCGTTCACAGACAACTCTTCTGACTCGCCCTCACAGACACCTCTCCTGACTCGTTCACAGACACCTCTCCTGACTCGCCCTAACAGACACCTCTCCTGACTCGCCCTCACAGACACCTCTCCTGGCTCGTTCACAGACACCTCTCCTGACTCGTTCACAGACACCTCTCCTGACTCATTCACAGACACTCTCCTGACTCGTTCACGGACACCTCTCCTGACTCCTTCATGGACACCTCTCCTGACTTGTTCACGGACACCTCTCCTGACTTTCTCTCACAGACTCCTCTCCTGACTCGTTCACAGACACCTTTCCTGACTCGTTCACGGACACCTCTCCTGACTCATTCACAGACACTTTCCTGACTCATTCATGGACACCTCTCCTGACTTGTTCATGGACACATCCCCTGACTCGTTCACAGACACCTCTCCTGACTCGTTCACAGACACCTGTCCTGACTCGCCCTCACAGACACCTCTCCTGACTCATTCACAGACACCTCTCCTGACTCGTTCACAGACACCTCCACTGACTCATTCACAGACACCTCTCCTGACTCGTCCCCACAGACACCTCTCCTGACTCATTCACAGACACCTCTCCTGACTCATTCAAAGACACCTCTCCTGACTCGTTCACAGACACCTCTCCTGACTCGGTCATGGACACCTCTCCTGACTCGCCCTCACAGACACCTCTCCTGACTCTTTCACAGACACCTCTCCTGACTCGCCCTCACAGACACCTCTCCTTACTCGTTCACGGACAACTCTCCTGACTCATTCACAGACAACTCTCCTGACTCGCCCTCACAGACACCTCTCCTGACTCGTTCACAGACAACTCTCCTGACTCGCCCTCACAGACACCTCTCCTGACCCGTTCACAGACACCTCTCCTGACTCGTTCACAGACACCTCTCCTGACTCGCCCTAACAGACACCTCTCCTGACTCGCCCTCACAGACACCTCTCCTGGCTCGTTCACAGACACCTCTCCTGACTCTTTCACGGACACCTCTCCTGACTTGTTCACGGACACCTCTCCTGACTTTCTCTTACAGACACCTCTCCTGACTCGTTCACAGACAACTCTTCTGACTCGCCCTCACAGACACCTCTCCTGACTCGTTCACAGACACCTCTCCTGACTCGCCCTAACAGACACCTCTCCTGACTCGCCCTCACAGACACCTCTCCTGGCTCGTTCACAGACACCTCTCCTGACTCGTTCACAGACACCTCTTCTGACTCATTTACAGACATCTCTCCTGACTCGTTCACAGACACTTCTCCTGACTCGTTCACAGACACCTCTCCTGACTCTTTCACAGACACCTCTCCTGACTCGCCCTCACAGACACCTCTCCTTACTCGTTCACGGACAACTCTCCTGACTCATTCACAGACAACTCTCCTGACTCGCCCTCACAGACACCTCTCCTGACTCGTTCACAGACAACTCTCCTGACTCGCCCTCACAGACACCTCTCCTGACCCGTTCACAGACACCTCTCCTGACTCGTTCACAGACACCTCTCCTGACTCGCCCTAACAGACACCTCTCCTGACTCGCCCTCACAGACACCTCTCCTGGCTCGTTCACAGACACCTCTCCTGACTCTTTCACGGACACCTCTCCTGACTTGTTCACGGACACCTCTCCTGACTTTCTCTCACAGACACCTCTCCTGACTCGTTCACAGACAACTCTTCTGACTCGCCCTCACAGACACCTCTCCTGACTCGTTCACAGACACCTCTCCTGACTCGCCCTAACAGACACCTCTCCTGACTCGCCCTCACAGACACCTCTCCTGGCTCGTTCACAGACACCTCTCCTGACTCGTTCACAGACACCTCTTCTGACTCATTCACAGACATCTCTCCTGACTCGTTCACAGACACTTCTCCTGACTCGTTCACAGACACTCTCCTGACTCATTCACGGACACCTCTCCTGACTCGCCCTCACAGACACCTCTCCTGACTTGTTCACAGACACTTCTCCTGACTCACCCTCACAGACACTTCTCCTGACTCGTTCACGGACACCTCCCCTGACTCGTTCACAGACACCTCTCCTGACTCGCCTTCACAGACACCTCCCCTGACTCATTCACAGACACCTCTCCTGACTCGCCTTCACAGACACCTCTCCTGACTCGTTCACAGACACCTCTCCTGAGTCGTTCACGGACACCTATCCTTACTCGTTCATGGACACATCCCCTGACTCGTTCACAGACACCTCTCCTGACTCGTTCACAGACACCTGTCCTGACTCGCCCTCACAGACACCTCTCCTGACTCATTCACAGACACCTCTCCTGACTCGTTCACAGACACCTCCACTGACTCATTCACAGACACCTCTCCTGACTCGTCCCCACAGACACCTCTCCTGACTCATTCACAGACACCTCTCCTGACTCATTCAAAGACACCTCTCCTGACTCGTTCACAGACACCTCTCCTGACTCGGTCATGGACACCTCTCCTGACTCGCCCTCACAGACACCTCTCCTGACTCTTTCACAGACACCTCTCCTGACTCGCCCTCACAGACACCTCTCCTTACTCGTTCACGGACAACTCTCCTGACTCATTCACAGACAACTCTCCTGACTCGCCCTCACAGACACCTCTCCTGACTCGTTCACAGACAACTCTCCTGACTCGCCCTCACAGACACCTCTCCTGACCCGTTCACAGACACCTCTCCTGACTCGTTCACAGACACCTCTCCTGACTCGCCCTAACAGACACCTCTCCTGACTCGCCCTCACAGACACCTCTCCTGGCTCGTTCACAGACACCTCTCCTGACTCTTTCACGGACACCTCTCCTGACTTGTTCACGGACACCTCTCCTGACTTTCTCTTACAGACACCTCTCCTGACTCGTTCACAGACAACTCTTCTGACTCGCCCTCACAGACACCTCTCCTGACTCGTTCACAGACACCTCTCCTGACTCGCCCTAACAGACACCTCTCCTGACTCGCCCTCACAGACACCTCTCCTGGCTCGTTCACAGACACCTCTCCTGACTCGTTCACAGACACCTCTTCTGACTCATTTACAGACATCTCTCCTGACTCGTTCACAGACACTTCTCCTGACTCGTTCACAGACACCTCTCCTGACTCTTTCACAGACACCTCTCCTGACTCGCCCTCACAGACACCTCTCCTTACTCGTTCACGGACAACTCTCCTGACTCATTCACAGACAACTCTCCTGACTCGCCCTCACAGACACCTCTCCTGACTCGTTCACAGACAACTCTCCTGACTCGCCCTCACAGACACCTCTCCTGACCCGTTCACAGACACCTCTCCTGACTCGTTCACAGACACCTCTCCTGACTCGCCCTAACAGACACCTCTCCTGACTCGCCCTCACAGACACCTCTCCTGGCTCATTCACAGACACCTCTCCTGACTCTTTCACGGACACCTCTCCTGACTTGTTCACGGACACCTCTCCTGACTTTCTCTCACAGACACCTCTCCTGACTCGTTCACAGACAACTCTTCTGACTCGCCCTCACAGACACCTCTCCTGACTCGTTCACAGACACCTCTCCTGACTCGCCCTAACAGACACCTCTCCTGACTCGCCCTCACAGACACCTCTCCTGGCTCGTTCACAGACACCTCTCCTGACTCGTTCACAGACACCTCTTCTGACTCATTCACAGACATCTCTCCTGACTCGTTCACAGACACTTCTCCTGACTCGTTCACAGACACTCTCCTGACTCATTCACGGACACCTCTCCTGACTCGCCCTCACAGACACCTCTCCTGACTTGTTCACAGACACTTCTCCTGACTCACCCTCACAGACACTTCTCCTGACTCGTTCACGGACACCTCCCCTGACTCGTTCACAGACACCTCTCCTGACTCGCCTTCACAGACACCTCCCCTGACTCATTCACAGACACCTCTCCTGACTCGCCTTCACAGACACCTCTCCTGACTCGTTCACAGACACCTCTCCTGAGTCGTTCACGGACACCTATCCTTACTCGTTCACAGACACCTCTGCTGACTCGTTCACAGACACTCTCCTGACTCGTTCACGGACACCTCTCCTGACTCCTTCACGGACACCTCTCCTGACTCATTCACAGACAACTCTCCTGACTCGCCCTCACAGACACTTCTCCTGACTCATTCACAGACAACTCTCCTGACTCGCCCTCACAGACACCTCTCCTGACTCATTCACAGACAACTCTCCTGACTCGCCCTCACAGACACTTCTCCTGACTCATTCACAGACAACTCTCCTGACTCGCCCTCACAGACACCTCTCCTGACTCGTTCACGGACACCTCTCCTGACTCGTTCACAGACACCTCTCCTGACTCGTTCACAGACACCTCTCCTGACTCGCCCTCACAGACACCTCTCCTGGCTCGTTCACGGACACCTCTCCTGACTCGCCCTAACAGACACCTATCCTGACTCATTCACAGACTCCCCTCCTGACTCGTTCACAGACACCTCTCCTGACTCGTTCACAGACACCTCTCCTGACTCATTCACAGACATCTCTCCTGACTCGTTCACAGACACCTCTCCTGACTCGTTCACGGACACCTCTCCTGACTCGTTCACGGACACCTCTCCTGACTCTCGCTCACAGACACTTCTCCTGACTCGTTCATGGACAGCTCTCCTGACTCGCCCTCACAGACACCTCTCCTGACTCGTTCACAGACACCTCTCCTGACTCGCCCTCACAGACACCTCTCCTTACTCTAAACGGACAACTCTTCTGACTCATTCACGGACACCTCTCCTGACTTTCGCTCACAGACACCTGTCCTGACTCGTTCACGGAAACCTCTCCTGACTCGTTCACGGACTCCTCTCCTGACTCGTTCACAGACACCTCTCCTGACCCGTTCACAGACACTCTCCTGACTCGCCCTCACAGACACCTCTCCTGACTTTCGCTCACAGACACCTCTCCTGACTCGTTCACGGACACCTCTCCTGACTCGTTCACAGACACCTCTCCTGACTCGCCCTCACAGACACCTATCCTGACTCATTCACAGACTCCCCTCCTGACTCATTCACAGACTCCCCTCCTGACTCGTTCACAGACACCTCTCCTGACCCGTTCACAGACACCTCTCCTGACTCATTCAAAGACCCTCTCCTGACTCGTTCATGGACACCTCTCCTGACTCTCGCTCACAGACACCTCTCCTGACTCATTCAAAGACCCTCTCCTGACTCGTTCATGGACACCTCTCCTGACTCTCGCTCACAGACACCTCTCCTGACTCGTTCACAGACACCTCTCCTGACTCGTTCATGGACATCTGTCCTGACTCGCCCTCACAGACACCTCTCCTGACTCGTTCACAGACACCTGTCCTGACTCGCCCTCACAGACACCTCTCCTGACTCATTCACAGACACCTCTCCTGACTCGTTCACAGACACCTCTCCTGACTCGTTCACAGACACCTCTCCTGACTCGTTCACAGACACCTCTCCTGACTCGCCCTCACAGACACCTCTCCTGGCTCGTTCACGGACACCTCTCCTGACTCGCCCTAACAGACACCTATCCTGACTCATTCACAGACTCCCCTCCTGACTCGTTCACAGACACCTCTCCTGACTCGTTCACAGACACCTCTCCTGACTCATTCACAGACATCTCTCCTGACTCGTTCACAGACACCTCTCCTGACCCGTTCACGGACACCTCTCCTGACTCGTTCACGGACACCTCTCCTGACTCTCGCTCACAGACACCTCTCCTGACTCGTTCATGGACACCTCTCCTGACTCGCCCTCACAGACACCTCTCCTGACTCGTTCACAGACACCTCTCCTGACTCGCCCTCACAGACACCTCTCCTTACTCTAAGCGGACAACTCTACTGACTCATTCACAGACTCCCCTCCTGACTCGTTCACGGACACCTCCCCTGACTTGTTCACAGACACCTCTCCTGACTCGCCCTCACAAACACCTTTCCTGATTCGTTCACGGACACCTCTCCTGACTCATTCACAGACACTCTCCTGACTCGTTCACAGACACCTCTCCTGACTCGTTCACAGACACTCTCCTGACTCATTCACGGACACCTCTCCTGACTCACCCTCACAGACACCTCTCCTGACTCGTTCACGGACACCTCCCCTGACTCGTTCACAGACACCTCTCCTGACTCGCCTTCACAGACACCTCTCCTGGCTCGTTCACAGACACCTCTCCTGAGTCGTTCACGGACACCTATCCTTACTCGTTCACAGACACCTCTGCTGACTCGTTCACAGACACTCTCCTGACTCGTTCACAGACACCTCTCCTGACTCCTTCACGGACACCTCTCCTGACTTGTTCACGGACACCTCTCCTGACTTTCTCTCACAGACTCCTCTCCTGACTCGTTCACAGACACCTTTCCTGACTCGTTCACGGACACCTCTCCTGACTCATTCACAGACACTCTCCTGACTCATTCACGGACACCTCTCCTGACTTGTTCATGGACACATCCCCTGACTCGTTCACAGACACCTCTCCTGACTCGTTCACAGACACCTGTCCTGACTCGCCCTCACATACACCTCTCCTGACTCATTCACAGACACCTCTCCTGACTCGTTCACAGACACCTCCACTGACTCATTCACAGACACCTCTCCTGACTCGTCCTCTCAGACACCTCTCCTGACTTATTCACAGACACCTCTCCTGACTCATTCAAAGACACCTCTCCTGACTCGTTCACAGACACCTCTCCTGACTCGGTCATGGACACCTCTCCTGACTCGCCCTCACAGACACCTCTCCTGACTCTTTCACAGACACCTCTCCTGACTTGCCCTCACAGACACCTCTCCTTACTCGTTCACGGACAACTCTCCTGACTCATTCACAGACAACTCTCCTGACTCGCCCTCACAGACACCTCTCCTGACTCGTTCACAGACAACTCTCCTGACTCGCCCCCACAGACACCTCTCCTGGCTCGTTCACAGACACCTCTCCTGACTCTTTCACGGACACCTCTCCTGACTTGTTCACGGACACCTCTCCTGACTCGCCCTCACAGACACCTCTCCTGACTCATTCACGGACACCTCTCCTGACTTGTTCATGGACACATCCCCTGACTCGTTCACAGACACCTCTCCTGACTCGTTCACAGACACCTGTCCTGACTCGCCCTCACATACACCTCTCCTGACTCATTCACAGACACCTCTCCTGACTCGTTCACAGACACCTCCACTGACTCATTCACAGACACCTCTCCTGACTCGTCCTCTCAGACACCTCTCCTGACTCATTCACAGACACCTCTCCTGACTCATTCAAAGACACCTCTCCTGACTCGTTCACAGACACCTCTCCTGACTCGGTCATGGACACCTCTCCTGACTCCCCCTCACAGACACCTCTCCTGACTCTTTCACAGACACCTCTCCTGACTTGCCCTCACAGACACCTCTCCTTACTCGTTCACGGACAACTCTCCTGACTCATTCACAGACAACTCTCCTGACTCGCCCTCACAGACACCTCTCCTGACTCGTTCACAGACAACTCTCCTGACTCGCCCTCACAGACACCTCTCCTGACTCGTTCACAGACACCTCTCCTGACTCGTTCACAGACACCTCTCCTGACTTGCCCTAACAGACACCTCTCCTGACTCGCCCTCACAGACACCTCTCGTGGCTCGTTCACAGACACCTCTCCTGACTCTTTCACGGACACCTCTCCTGACTTGTTCACGGACACCTCTCCTGACTCGCCCTCACAGACACCTCTCCTGACTTGTTCACAGACACTTCTCCTGACTCACCCTCACAGACACCTCTCCTGACTTGTTCACGGACACCTCCCCTGACTCGTTCACAGACACCTCTCCTGACTCGCCTTCACAGACACCTCTCCTGACTCGTTCACAGACACCTCTCCTGAGTCGTTCACGGACACCTATCCTTACTCGTTCACAGACACCTCTGCTGACTCATTCACAGACACTCTCCTGACTCGTTCACGGACACCTCTCCTGACTCCTTCACGGACACCTCTCCTGACTTGTTCACGGACACCTCTCCTGACTTTCTCTCACAGACTCCTCTCCTGACTCGTTCACAGACACCTTTCCTGACTCGTTCACGGACACCTCTCCTGACTCATTCACAGACACTCTCCTGACTCATTCACGGACACCTCTCCTGACTTGTTCATGGACACATCCCCTGACTCGTTCACGGACACCTCTCCTGACTCGTTCACAGACACCTGTCCTGACTCGCCCTCACAGACACCTCTCCTGACTCATTCACAGACACCTCTCCTGACTCGTTCAGAGACACCTCCACTGACTCATTCACAGACACCTCTCCTGACTCGTCCTCTCAGACACCTCTCCTGACTCATTCACAGACACCTCTCCTGACTCATTCAAAGACACCTCTCCTGACTCGTTCACAGACACCTCTCCTGATTCGGTCATGGACACCTCTCCTGACTCGCCCTCACAGACACCTCTCCTGACTCTTTCACAGACACCTCTCCTGACTCGCCCTCACAGACACCTCTCCTTACTCGTTCACGGACAACTCTCCTGACTCATTCACAGACAACTCTCCTGACTCGCCCTCACAGACACCTCTCCTGACTCGTTCACAGACAACTCTCCTGACTCGCCCTCACAGACACCTCTCCTGACTCGTTCACAGACACCTCTCCTGACTCGCCTTAACAGACACCTCTCCTGACTCGCCCTCACAGACACCTCTCCTGGCTCGTTCACAGACACCTCTCCTGACTCTTTCACGGACAACTCTCCTGACTTGTACACGGACACCTCTCCTGACTCGCCCTCACAGACACCTCTCCTGACTCTTTCACAGACACCTCTCCTGACTCGCCCTCACAGACACCTCTCCTTACTCGTTCACTGACAACTCTCCTGACTCATTCACAGACAACTCTCCTGACTCGCCCTCACAGACACCTCTCCTGACTCGTTCACAGACAACTCTCCTGACTCGTTCACAGACACCTCTCCTGACTCGCCCTAACAGACACCTCTCCTGACTCGCCCTCACAGACACCTCTCCTGGCTCGTTCACAGACACCTCTCCTGACTCGCCTTCACAGACACCTCTCCTGACTCGCCCTCACAGACACCTCTCCTGGCTCGTTCACAGACACCTCTCCTGACTCGCCTTCACAGACACCTCTCCTGACTCGCCTTCACAGACACCTCTCCTGACTCGTTCACAGACACCTCTCCTGAGTCGTTCACGGACACCTATCCTTACTCGTTCACAGACACCTCTGCTGACTCGTTCACAGACACCTCTGCTGACTCGTTCACAGACACCTCTCCTGACTCGCCCTCACAGACACCTCTCCTGACTTGTTCACAGACACTTCTCCTGACTCACCCTCACAGACACCTCTCCTGACTCGTTCACGGACACCTCCCCTGACTCGTTCACAGACACCTCTCCTGACTCGCCTTCACAGACACCTCTCCTGACTCGTTCACAGACACCTCTCCTGAGTCGTTCACGGACACCTATCCTTACTCGTTCACAGACACCTCTGCTGACTCGTTCACAGACACCTCTGCTGACTCGTTCTTGTCACAAACTGAGAAACAGAAACGTATCAGCGAGCCTAACGACATAATGTTACTTTACGCGAGCATAACAGCCCTTTAATACACAATGTTTATGACTGCCACCCTGTTTATCTCAAAGAGCAGGAGCTTACATACATTTCAGTGCTAAAATGTGATTCAACATGATTATATTCTATTGTTACAAAGTTATATTATAAACGTTAACGTTATTGCTATGTAACGCTACTCCGCAGAACATCAGTTAACGTTAGGCTAACGGTAACTTTGTACACTTACCTTCATAGTCATTGTTAGATTCAAACTAACTATTTAACAACACACAACACAACACAATACAACACAGGGACTCAATCAGAAATCACACTGAGACATTCAAGATTTTACTTGCACAAGGGGAGACAAAGTCTGATCACCAGCTCAGTCAGCTAAGTTCTCCAACTCTGCACCTCCTCCTTCAGCCTTTTATTCACACAAGCGTTATACTACAGCAGGGCATAACATATTACACTCAATGTACAGTATATGTGTGTGTGTTTGTGTTTAGCCCCTCACATGTTGTTCCTCTTTCTACATTTAGGACAGTCTTGGTGACGCACATAATGTTATCTGTAAATAACATGAGCCAAAATAAAACCTTATAAGGGAATAGTATGATAACAATCCTCACTCGTTCACAGACACCTCCCCTGACTTGTTCACAGACACCTCTCCTGACTCGCCCTCACAGACACCTATCCTGACTCATTCACAGACTCCCCTCCTGACTCATTCACAGACTCCCCTCCTGACTCGTTCACAGACACCTCTCCTGACTCGTTCACAGACACCTCTCCTGACTCGTTCACGGACACCTCCTGACTCTCGCTCACAGACACCTCTCCTGACTCGTTCATGGACACCTCTCCTGACTCGCCCTCACAGACACCTCTCCTTACTCTAAACGGACAACTCTTCTCTTATAAGGGAATAGTATGATAACAATGTACATTATGAATTCTTCCAACATCATGAATATAGCTGGTTATGTACAGCTTAAATCCGTTTCCCTTTTTGCCTAATGCCGTGGTTGAGTAGGCATTAATAAGACGGTGTACATCGTTGATAGTGGTACGGGGTAAGTCTTGAAGGCAACGTGTAGAAAGTTATTGTTTTGACGGCTCTGACAGAAAGCTCATCTGATGACAGACGACCAGACACCTCTGGCTTGTCCATAACCAGGAAATAACTGTGCATATAGCCTACTGAATCCAACTATCAAGATGGCTAAGCTAGCTAAGCTAGCCAAGTTTCTGCTGTCGAGGCCAACAAATCTCCCCTCTTCAAACAATGTGTTTAACTTTCAGTGTAGTGTCTCCGTCTTAGCTTGCTTTCCCTATTTATTTATTAACTTTCAGTTTAGTGTCTATGTCTTACCTTGCTTTCCCTATTTATTCATTGTTCAGCCTTTTTTCCTACATCTCCTCCAGGTCTGTGTCAGGCTAGCAGGGTTGGTTGGTTTGCCCCTAGCTGTCGTTCAGGCTTAGATGTGCTGGAGTTCTTCTCTTTTTGGTGGTAAGACGGATATTTTTGTTGCAGTGCATCTTCTTTTTTCGATGTCTGTATCTCTATGTCACTATTTGCAGGTTATTGATTTCTTCGGTTTCGTTTTTTCATCCAGAAGTTGATTTCAAATTCAATTTCAGGAGCTCATCTTGTGTGTGACCTCTCAAGATGGAATCCGGAACTCTCTCTCTGTCTATCTCTGTCTGTCTGTCTGCTTCTCTTACCCGTCTGTCTCTCTGTCTGAATCTTTCTGTCTTGCTGTCTGGCTGTCTGTCTGTCTCTCTTTTCATCTCTCTCTCTTTCTGTCTATCTGTCTCTGTCTGCTTCTCTTACCCGTCTCTCTCCCTTTCTGTCTGTTTGTCTGTCTGCCGGCTGGCCCCCCAACCTGCGGGGCCAGGCGGTTTGGATGAGCCGGCGCCAGGTCCCAAGGGGCTGGGCTTTTTGGCCGATACGGCTCCAGGTCCCGCTGAACTGGCCTCCGGTGCCGCTGGGTCGGGTGGTTCGGCCGACCGGGCCGCAGAGTCGCCTCCAGGGGGCTCAGACTCAAATGTTGCGCCAATCAGACTTGGCAGGTGCGCAACAGTGTGCAGAAACAGACACCTCTCCTGACTCGTCCTCTCAGACACCTCTCCTGACTCATTCACAGACACCTCTCCTGACTCATTCAAAGACACCTCTCCTGACTCGTTCACAGACACCTCTCCTGACTCGGTCATGGACACCTCTCCTGACTTGCCCTCACAGACACCTCTCCTTACTCGTTCACGGACAACTCTCCTGACTCGTTCACAGACAACTCTCCTGACTCATTCAAAGACACCTCTCCTGACTCATTCAAAGACACCTCTCCTGACTCGTTCACAGACACCTCTCCTGACTCGTTCACAGACACCTCTCCTGACTCGCCCTAACAGACACCTCTCCTGACTCGCCCTCACAGACACCTCTCCTGGCTCGTTCACAGACACCTCTCCTGACTCTTTCACGGACACCTCTCCTGACTTGTTCACGGACACCTCTCCTGACTCGCCCTCACAGACACCTCTCCTGACTCTTTCACAGACACCTCCACTGACTCATTCACAGACACCTCTCCTGACTCGTCCTCTCAGACACCTCTCCTGACTCGCCCTCACAGACACCTCTCCTGGCTCGTTCACAGACACCTCTCCTGACTCGTTCACAGACACTTCTTCTGACTCATTCACAGACATCTCTCCTGACTCGTTCACAGACACCTCTCCTGACTCGTTCACAGACACTCTCCTGACTCATTCACGGACACCTCTCCTGACTCGCCCTCACAGACACCTCTCCTGACTTGTTCACAGACGTACTTAAAACGTACGTAAAACGTAGTTCACAGGTAATTTCAAATTTTTTTTTTTTCAATTATTTTCCCAGCTACACCATCAACTTCATCCTCAACATCAACAGATGCATCACTTCTCAGTGCTGATGTTTCCTCTATAGCACAAGGTACCACCACAAGCTCTATAATTAGTGGGAATGCTTATACAGCATTCCCAACTATTGTTATTCTGTTCTTTATATCTTATTAGTGGGAATGCTTATACAGCATTCCCAACTATTGTTATTCTGTTCTTTCGTTTTTAGTGGGAATGCTTATACAGCATTCCCAACTATTGTTATTCTGTTCTTTCTTTTTTAGTGGGAATCCTTATACAGCATTCCCAACTATTGTTATTCTGTTCTTTATTTTTCTTATTTTTCCGCTTTCTTCCGTACGTTTTTTGGCTCTTCATAACTTCTGCATACTTTCAGCTATTTAAACCATTCAAATTTTAAAATATTCAGCTCTTTCAGCAGACCATGGGACTTCTTCAACTTTTTTTCTACTATTTATACTTTTTTAAATATTAAGCTTTTAAGCATTTTATTTTAACATTGAAGTCAATGAGAGCAAGCTTCAAATCCTTATAGCTGTTAAAGTTCAGTGATATTTTCAGGATGTTTTTGCTTTTTCAATGTGTGTGTATGTAGCTTCTTAGTGTGGAGTCTTCACAGCTTAGAGTGCAAAGCTTTGTAACCATTATC
>CM042433.1:38031271-38043771 GCA_023631565.1 Gymnocephalus cernua | reverse complement strand
TAGTTAGTGGGAATGCTTATACAGCATTCCCAACTATTGTTATTCTGTTCTTTATTAGTGGGAATGCTTATACAGCATTCCCAACTATTGTTATTAGTGGGAATGCTTATACAGCATTCCCAACTATTGTTATTCTGTTCTTTATTTTTAGTGGGAATGCTTATACAGCATTCCCAACTATTGTTATTCTGTTCTTTCTTTTTAGTGGGAATGATTATACAGCATTCCCAACTATTGTTATTAGTGGGAATGCTTATACAGCATTCCCAACTATTGTTATTCTGTTCTTTCTTTTTTAGTGGGAATGCTTATACAGCATTCCCAACTATTGTTATTCTGTTCTTTATTTTTAGTGGGAATGCTTATACAGCATTCCCAACTATTGTTATTCTGTTCTTTATTTTTTCTTATTATTATTCCGTACGTTTTTTGGCTCTCCGTAACTTCTGCATACTTTCAGCTATTTAAGCCATTCAACTTTTTAAATGTTCAGCTCTTTCAGCAGACGATGGGACTTCTTCAACTTTTTTTCTACTATTTATACTTTTTTAAATATTAAGCTTTTAAGCATTTTATTTTAACATTAAAGTCAATGAGAGCAAGCTTCAAATCCTTCAAATCTTCTTCCGCTCCCAAAAGTTTCAGCTCCTTCATACTTTCACCTACAGACACCAAACAAACTTTAAAATGTTCAAAAACAATTCAGCTATTAGGCTATTGCTTTTCAGGTTGATATCTTTTACAGTTTTTGTGAAAAAGCTGTTCAAGTTTATTGATTTTTTCAGGATGTTTTTGCTTTTTCAATGTGTGTGTATGCAGCTCCCTTAGAGTGTTGATGTCCCAGCTAGAGTGCGTAGCTCTGTAACAATGATCTTAAATCTTTCTCTATGAATTGCTCTCACACCCACAATTTTAACTTCACATGCACAATTTATACATCAAAACGTAGGTATTTTTGTCTAGTTTCAGGCAATTTGCTCAGTTGTGCGATACGACTTATACTTTTGGCTCTGTGAGCTTCCAAATGACAAGAGTTCTGAATCATTGTCCATTGACAGCAATGCAAAAGTTACTCCACTTTCCAAAGCAAAATGGACAGCAAACCACTTTTTGAAATCGCCGGTGTGGCCACATTTTTCACCTTATCCATATAAATTTTACATGATTTCGTTCAGGAAGGCCTCGTGGTCGTCATGATTTCGTCACTTGACTGATACCGCCTTTCATTTTGGCAGTATGAGCGTTTGTTTCGGAGGTCGTTCAGTGGCTGTGGATACCAGCAGTGTCTCAGTTTGAGCAGCTGCAGCTCGTTACAGAGATCAAAGCATGTTTACAAACAGTCATTGGTAGTAACCATAACAACACATTCACAGACACTAAAGTTAAATACTACAGGTGTGTACACTATACATGATTGTTATATAGTGCAGAAGACATGAAAGCAGCTGTCTGTCTGTCTCCTATTTTGCTGTCTGTCTGTCTGTCTGTCTCTCTTATACGTCTTTCTGTCTGTCTGTCTGTCTGTCTCTCTTATACGTCTTTCTGTCTGTCTGTCTGTCTCTCTTATACGTCTTTCTGTCTGTCTGTCTGTCTGTCTCTCTTATACGTCTTTCTGTCTGTCTGTCTGTCTCTCTTATACGTCTTTCTGTCTCCTATTTTGCTGTCTGTCTGTCTGTCTGTCTGTCTGTCTCTCTTATACGTCTTTCTGTCTGTCTGTCTGTCTCTCTTATATGTCTTTCTGTCTGTCTGTCTGTCTGTCTGTCTGTCTGTCTCTCTTATACGTCTTTCTGTCTGTCTGTCTGTCTGTCTGTCTGTCTCTCTTATACGTCTTTCTGTCTCCTAATTTGCTGTCTGTCTGTCTCTCTTATACGTCTTTCTGTCTCCTATTTTGCTGTCTGTCTGTCTGTCTGTCTGTCTGTCTCTCTTATACGTCTGTCTGTCTGTCTGTCTCTCTTATACGTCTGTCTGTCTGTCTGTCTGTCTGTCTGTCTGTCTCTCTTATACGTCTTTCTGTCTCCTATTTTGCTGTCTGACTGTCTCCTATTTTGCTGTCTGTCTGTCTGTCTGTCTCTCTTATACGTCTGTCTGTCTGTCTGTCTGTCTGTCTGTCTGTCTGCCTGTCTGTCTCTCTTATACGTCTTTCTGTCTGTCTGTCTTTCTCTCTTATACGTCTTTCTGTCTGTCTGTCTGTATCTCTTATACGTCTTTCTGTCTGTCTGTCAGTCTCTCTTATACGTCTTTCTGTCTCCTATTTTGCTGTCTGTCTGTCTGTCTCTCTTATACGTCTTTCTGTCTCCTATTTTGCTGTCTGTCTCTCTTATACGTCTTTCTGTCTCCTATTTTGCTGTCTGTCTGTCTCTCTTATACGTCTTTCTGTCTCCTATTTTGCTGTCTGTCTGTCTGTCTGTCTCTCTTATACGTCTGTCTGTCTGTCTGTCTGTCTGTCTCTCTTATATGTCTGTCTGTCTGTCTGTCTCTCTTATATGTCTTTCTGTCTCCTATTTTGCTGTCTGTCTGTCTGTCTGTCTGTCTGTCTGTCTGTCTGTCTGTCTGTCTTTCTGTCTGTCTGTCTCTCTTATACGTCTTTCTGTCTGTCTGTCTGTCTCTCTTATACGTCTTTCTGTCTGTCTCTCTTATACGTCTTTCTGTCTCCTATTTTGCTGTCTGTCTGTCTGTCTGTCTTGCTGTCTGTCTGTCTGTCTTTCTGTCTTGCTGTCTGTCTGTCTGTCTGTCTGTCTGTCTTTCTGTCTTGCTGTCTGTCTGTCTGTCTCTCTTATACGTCTGTCTGTCTCTCTGTCTCTCTTATACGTCTGTCTGTCTCTCTGTCTCTCTTATACGTCTGTCTGTCTGTCTCTCTGTCTGTCTGTCTGTCTGTCTGTCTGTCTGTCTGTCTGTCACATATACACTCACACATACACACAGTCAGTCTCACTCACACACAGACACACATGCAGACCTACAATCAAATGCAGACACACACTCACACACACACACACACACTCACACATACACACAGGCAGTCTCACTCACACACACACAGGCACACATGCAGACCTACAATCAAACACAAATACACGCACACCCACACACACACACACACACACAGGTTTACACACACACACTCGGACGCTCAGAAAGATGCACACACACACACACACACACACACACAAACACACATCCAAACACACACACACACACACACATCCAAACACATCCAAACCTACACACACACACTCACACACACACACACACATACATTCACACATACACAAAGTCAGTCTCACTCACACACACAGACACACAGACCTACAATCAAACACAAATACAGACACATACACACACACACACACACACACATTCACACAAATACAAATATACACAAACACACTGACACACACACACACATACATATGCAGACAGATACACACACACGTCACAGAGATCAAAGCATGTTTAGAAACAGTCATTAGCTCGTAACCATAACAACACATTCACAGACACTACAGTTAAATACTACATGAGAACCGGGTTCAACTTCCACTGCTGCACATTATTCAATTCATCTCTGATGATAATGTTCTCTATTTTCTTTTCTTTATGTTTTCTCTATCTCACACACACATACACACACACATGCACAATTATATGCAACAGACCTGTCTGGTAGTAATACAAAGAATTCATACTTTCAGCCTTTTTAGTCAATGTATTTGAACTTCCAGCAATTGGAAGTCGCTGTCTTTCTCTTCCTCTCTCTCTCTCTCTCTCCCTCTCTCTCCCTGTCTCTTTTCTCTTTCTTTCTCTCTCTTTTTGTCCCTCTCTCCCTTTCTCCCTCTCTTTCCCTCTCCCTCTCTCTCTGTCTCTCTCTCCCTCCCCCTCTCTCTCGCCATCTCTCTCCTTTCCCTGTCCCCCTCTCTTCCTCTCTCTGTATTTGAGCTCTTACCTTTTTTCAGTTTTTCCAGCAGTGCACTGCTATCCATTTGAGATTTTTCAAACAATGTTTCGTATTTCTGCATTTCTCTCAAAGCATTTTTAAGTCTTCCATAATTATTCATGATTTTGAAAGCCATTCAATTCAGTTCAGCATCAGCTTTTCAAAAAGCCTTTTAATATTGCACACATTTTATACATTAGTGGTGTTTTTCAACTGTTTTTAATGAAATTCGTGTCCATTCAAACTTTTCAACCTATTCTCACTACTTCAGCTTCTACTTACGGATTTAAGCTATTCATCCACTTTAGCTTTAGCAATTTAGCTATTCAGCATTCCCACGCATTTTCTGCAGGAAATGCATTTTCTAGTTCTTCTTATTATTATTATTCCGTACGTTTTTTGGCTCTGCGCAACTTCTGCATACTTTCAGCTATTTAAACCATTCAAATTTTAAAATATTCAGCTCTTTCAGCAGACGATGGGACTTCTTCAACTTTTTTTCTACTATTTATACTTTTTTAAATATTAAGCTTTTAAGCATTTTATTTTAACATTAAAGTCAATGAGAGCAAGCTTCAAATCCTTCAAATCTTCTTCCGCTCCCAAAAGTTTCAGCTCCTTCATACTTTCACCTACAGACACCAAACAAACTTTAAAATGTTCAAAAACAATTCAGCTATTGGGCTATTGCTTTTCAGGTTGATATCTTTTACAGTTTTTGTGAAAAAGCTGTTCAAGTTTATTGATTTTTTCAGGATGTTTTTGCTTTTTCAATGTGTGTGTATGCAGCTCCCTTAGAGTGTTGATGTCCCAGCTAGAGTGCGTAGCTCTGTAACAATGATCTTAAATCTTTCTCTATGAATTGCTCTCACACCCACAATTTTACCTTCACATGCACAATTTATACATCAAAACGTAGGTATTTTTGTCTAGTTTCAGGCAATTTGCTCAGTTGTGCGATACGACTTATACTTTTGGCTCTGTGAGCTTCCAAATGACAAGAGTTCTGAATCATTGTCCATTGACAGCAATGCAAAAGTTAGTCAACTTTTCAAAGCAAAATGGACAGCAAACCACTTTTTGAAATCGCCGGTGTGGCCACATTTTTCACCTTATCCATATAAATTTTACATGATTTCGTTCAGGAAGGCCTCGTGGTCGTCATGATTTCGTCACTTAACTGATACCGCCTTTCATTTTGGCAGTATGAGCGTTTGTTTCGGAGGTCGTTCAGTGGCTGTGGATACCAGCAGTGTCTCAGTTTGAGCAGCTGCAGCTCGTTACAGAGATCAAAGCATGTTTACAAACAGTCATTGGTAGTAACCATAACAACACATTCACAGACACTAAAGTTAAATACTACAGGTGTGTACACTATACATGATTGTTATATAGTGCAGAAGACATGAAAGCAGCTGTCTGTCTCCTATTTTGCTGTCTGTCTGTCTGTCTGTCTGTCTGTCTGTCTGTCTGTCTGTCTCCTATTTTGCTGTCTGTCTGTCTGTCTGTCTGTCTGTCTGTCTGTCTGTCTGTCTGTCTCCTATTTTGCTGTCTGTCTGTCTGTCTGTCTGTCTGTCTGTCTGTCTGTCTCTCTTATACGTCTTTCTGTCTGTCTGTCTGTCTCTCTTATACGTCTTTCTGTCTGTCTGTCTGTCTCTCTTATACGTCTTTCTGTCTCCTATTTTGCTGTCTGTCTGTCTCCTATTTTGCTGTCTGTCTGTCTGTCTGTCTGTCTGTCTCTGTTATACGTCTTTCTGTCTGTCTGTCTGTCTCTCTTATATGTCTTTCTGTCTGTCTGTCTGTCTCTCTTATATGTCTTTCTGTCTGTCTGTCTGTCTCTCTTATACGTCTTTCTGTCTGTCTGTCTGTCTCTCTTATACGTCTTTCTGTCTCCTATTTTGCTGTCTGTCTGTCTCTCTTATACGTCTTTCTGTCTCCTATTTTGCTGTCTGTCTGTCTCCTATTTTGCTGTCTGTCTGTCTGTCTGTCTGTCTCTCTTATACGTCTGTCTGTCTGTCTGTCTGTCTCTCTTATACGTCTTTCTGTCTGTCTGTCTGTCTCTCTTATACGTCTTTCTGTCTGTCTGTCTGTCTGTCTCTCTTATACGTCTTTCTGTCTGTCTGTCTGTCTCTCTTATACGTCTTTCTGTCTCCTATTTTGCTATCTGTCTGTCTCTCTTATACGTCTTTCTGTCTCCTATTTTGCTGTCTGTCTTTCTGTCTCCTATTTTGCTGTCTGTCTGTCTGTCTGTCTGTCTGTCTGTCTGTCTGTCTGTCTGTCTGTCTCTCTTATACGTCTGTCTGTCTGTCTGTCTGTCTCTCTGTCTGTCTGTCTGTCTGTCTCTCTTATACGTCTTTCTGTCTGTCTGTCTGTCTCTCTTATACGTCTTTCTGTCTGTCTGTCTGTCTCTCTTATACGTCTTTCTGTCTGTCTGTCTGTCTCTCTTATACGTCTTTCTGTCTGTCTCTCTTATACGTCTTTCGGTCTCCTATTTTGCTGTCTGTCTGTCTGTCTGTCTGTCTGTCTTTCTGTCTGTCTGTCTGTCTCTCTTATACGTCTTTCTGTCTGTCTGTCTGTCTCTCTTATACGTCTTTCTGTCTGTCTGTCTGTCTCTCTTATACGTCTTTCTGTCTGTCTCTCTTATACGTCTTTCGGTCTCCTATTTTGCTGTCTGTCTGTCTGTCTTGCTGTCTTGCTGTCTGTCTTGCTGTCTGTCTGTCTTTCTGTCTTGCTGTCTGTCTGTCTGTCTGTCTGTCTGTCTTTCTGTCTTGCTGTCTTTCTGTCTGTCTGTCTGTCTTTCTGTCTTGCTGTCTGTCTGTCTGTCTCTCTTATACGTCTGTCTGTCTGTCTGTCTGTCTGTCTGTCTCTCTTATACGTCTTTCTGTCTGTCTGTCTGTCTCTCTTATACGTCTTTCTGTCTGTCTGTCTGTCTGTCTGTCTTTCTGTCTCCTGTTTTGCTGTCTGTCTGTCTGTCTGTCTGTCTCTCTTATACGTCTGTCTGTCTCTCTGTCTCTCTGTCTCTCTGTCTGTCTGTCTGTCTGTCTGTCACACACACACTCACACATACACACAGTCAGTCTCACTCACACACAGACACACATGCAGACCTACAATCAAATGCAGACACACACTCACACACACACACACACTCACACATACACACAGTCAGTCGCACTCACACACACACAGGCACACATGCAGACCTACAATCAAACACAAATACACACACACCCACACACACACACACAGGTTTACACACACACACACTCGGATGCTCATACAGATGCACACACACACACACACACACACACACACACACACACACACACACACAAACACACATCCAAACACACACACACACACACATCCAAACACATCCAAACCTACACACACACACTCACACACACACACACATACATTCACACATTCACAAAGTCAGTCTCACTCACACACACAGACACGCAGACCTACAATCAAACACAAATACAGACACATACACACACACACACACACACACATTCACACAAATACACATATACACAAACACACTGACACACACACACACACATACATATGCAGACAGATACACACACACGTCACAGAGATCAAAGCATGTTTAGAAACAGTCATAACCATAACAACACATTCACAGACACTACAGTTAAATACTACATGAGAACCGGGTTCAACTCCCACTGCTGCACATTATTCAATTCATCTCTGATGATAATGTTCTCTATTTTCTTTTCTTTATGTTTTCTCTATCTCACACACACATACACACACACATGCACAATTATATGCAACAGACCTGTCTGGTAGTAATACAAAGAATTCATACTTTCAGCCTTTTTAGTCAATGTATTTGAACTTCCAGCAATTGGAAGTCGCTGTCTTTCTCTTCCTCTCTCTCTCTCTCTCTCTCTCTCTCTCTCTCTCTCTCTCCCTGTCTCTTTTCTCTTTCTTTCTCTCTCTTTTTGTCCCTCTCTCCCTTTCTCCCTCTCTTTCCCTCTCCCTCTCTCTCTGTCTCTCTCTCCCTCCCCCTCTCTCTCGCCATCTCTCTCCTTTCCCTGTCCCCCTTTCTTCCTCTCTCTGTATTTGAGCTCTTACCTTTTTTCAGTTTTTCCAGCAGTGCACTGCTATCCATTTGAGATTTTTCAAACAATGTTTCGTATTTCTGCATTTCTCTCAAAGCATTTTTAAGTCTTCCATAATTATTCATGATTTTGAAAGCCATTCAATTCAGTTCAGCATCAGCTTTTCAAAAAGCCTTTTAATATTGCACACATTTTATACATTAGCGGTGTTTTTCAACTGTTTTTAATGAAATTCGTGTCCATTCAAACTTTTCAACCTATTCTCACTACTTCAGCTTCTACTTACGCATTTAAGCTATTCATCCACTTTAGCTTTAGCAATTTAGCTATTCAGCATTCCCACGCATTTTCTGCAGGAAATGCATTTTCTAGTTAGTGGGAATGCTTATACAGCATTCCCAACTATTGTTATTCTGTTCTTTATTAGTGGGAATGCTTATACAGCATTCCCAACTATTGTTATTCTGTTCTTTATTTTTCTTCTTATTATTATTCCGTACGTTTTTTGGCTCTCCGTAACTTCTGCATACTTTCAGCTATTTAAACCATTCAACTTTTAAAGTCTTCAGCTCTTTCAGCAGATGATGGGACTTCTTCAACTTCTTTTCTACTATTTATACTTTTTTAAATATTCAGCTTTTAAGCATTTTATTTTAACATTAAAGTCAATGAGAGCAAGCTTCAAATCCTTCAAATCTTCTTCTGCTCCCAAAAGTTTCTGCTCCTTCATACTTTCACCTACAGACACCAAACACACTTTAAAATGTTCACAAACAATTCAGCTATTAGGCTATTGCTTTTCAGGTTGATATCGTTTACAGTTCTTGTAAAAAAGCTGTTCAAGTTTATTGATTTTTTCAGGATGTTTTTGCTTTTTCAATGTGTGTGTATGCAGCTCCCTTAGAGTGTTGATGTCCCAGCTAGAGTGCGTAGCTCTGTAACAATGATCTTAAATCTTTCTCTATGAATTGCTCTCACACCCACAATTTTAACTTCACATGCACAATTTATACATCAAAACGTAGGTATTGTTGTCTAGTTTCAGGCAATTTGCTCAGTTGTGCGATACGACTTATACTTTTGGCTCTGTGAGCTTCCAAATGACAAGAGTTCTGAATCATTGTCCATTGACAGCAATGCAAAAGTTACTCCACTTTCCAAAGCAAAATGGACAGCAAACCACTTTTTGAAATCGCCGGTGTGGCCACATTTTTCACCTTATCCATATACATTTTACATGATTTCGTTCAGGAAGGCCTCGTGGTCGTCATGATTTCGTCACTTGACTGATACCGCCTTTCATTTTGGCAGTATGAGCGTTTGTTTCGGAGGTCGTTCAGTGGCTGTGGATACCAGCAGTGTCTCAGTTTGAGCAGCTGCAGCTCGTTACAGAGATCAAAGCATGTTTACAAACAGTCATTGGTAGTAACCATAACAACACATTCACAGACACTAAAGTTAAATACTACAGGTGTGTACACTATACATGATTGTTATATAGTGCAGAAGACATGAAAGCAGCTGTCTGTCTGTCTCCTATTTTGCTGTCTGTCTGTCTGTCTGTCTCTCTTATACGTCTTTCTGTCTGTCTGTCTGTCTGTCTCTCTTATACGTCTTTCTCTCTCTGTCTGTCTGTCTCTCTTATACGTCTTTCTGTCTGTCTGTCTGTCTGTCTCTCTTATACGTCTTTCTGTCTGTCTGTCTGTCTGTCTGTCTCTCTTATACGTCTTTCTGTCTGTCTGTCTGTCTATCTTATACGTCTTTCTGTCTCCTATTTTGCTGTCTGTCTGTCTCCTATTTTGCTGTCTGTCTGTCTCCTATTTTGCTGTCTGTCTGTCTGTCTGTCTGTCTCTCTTATACGTCTTTCTGTCTGTCTGTCTGTCTGTCTCTCTTATACGTCTTTCTGTCTGTCTGTCTGTCTCTCTTATACGTCTTTCTGTCTCCTAATTTGCTGTCTGTCTGTCTCTCTTATACGTCTTTCTGTCTCCTATTTTGCTGTCTGTCTGTCTCCTATTTTGCTGTCTGTCTGTCTGTCTGTCTGTCTGTCTCTCTTATACGTCTGTCTGTCTGTCTGTCTGTCTCTCTTATACGTCTGTCTGTCTGTCTGTCTGTCTCTCTTATACGTCTTTCTGTCTGTCTGTCTGTCTCTCTTATACGTCTTTCTGTCTCCTATTTTGCTGTCTGTCTGTCTCCTATTTTGCTGTCTGTCTGTCTGTCTGTCTCTCTTATACGTCTGTCTGTCTGTCTGTCTGTCTGTCTGTCTGTCTGTCTGTCTGTCTGTCTGTCTGTCTGTCTCTCTTATACGTCTTTCTGTCTGTCTGTCTTTCTCTCTTATACGTCTTTCTGTCTGTCTGTCTGTATCTCTTATACGTCTTTCTGTCTGTCTGTCTGTCTCTCTTATACGTCTGTCTCCTATTTTGCTGTCTGTCTGTCTCTCTTATACGTCTTTCTGTCTCCTATTTTGCTGTCTGTCTGTCTGTCTTTCTGTCTGTCTGTCTCTCTTATACGTCTTTCTGTCTGTCTGTCTGTCTCTCTTATACATCTTTCTGTCTGTCTGTCTGTCTCTCTTATACGTCTTTCTGTCTGTCTGTCTGTCTCTCTTATACGTCTTTCTGTCTGTCTGTCTGTCTCTCTTATACGTCTTTCTGTCTGTCTCTCTTATACGTCTTTCTGTCTCCTATTTTGCTGTCTGTCTGTCTGTCTGTCTGTCTGTCTGTCTTGCTGTCTGTCTGTCTGTCTTTCTGTCTTGCTGTCTGTCTGTCTGTCTGTCTGTCTTTCTGTCTTGCTGTCTGTCTGTCTGTCTCTCTTATACGTCTTTCTGTCTGTCTGTCTCTCTTATACGTCTTTCTGTCTGTCTGTCTGTCTGTCTGTCTGTCTGTCTCTCTTATACGTCTTTCTGTCTGTCTGTCTGTCTCTCTTATACGTCTTTCTGTCCGTCTGTCTTTCTGTCTTTCTGTCTTTCTGTCTTTCTGTCTCCTATTTTGCTGTCTGTCTGTCTGTCTGTCTGTCTGTCTCTCTTATACGTCTGTCTGTCTGTCTGTCTCTCTGTCTCTCTGTCTGTCTGTCTGTCTGTCTGTCACATACACACTCACACATACACACAGTCAGTCTCACTCACACACAGACACACATGCAGACCTACAATCAAATGCAGACACACACTCACACACACACACACACTCACACATACACACAGTCAGTCTCACTCACACACACACAGGCACACATGCAGACCTACAATCAAACACAAATACACACACACCCACACACACACACACACACACACACACAGGTTTACACACACACACTTGGACGCTCAGAAAGATGCACACACACACACACACACACACACACACACACACACACACACACACACACACACACACACACACACACACACACACACACACAAACACACATCCAAACACACACACACACATCCAAACACATCCAAACCTACACACACACACTCACACACACACACACATACATTCACACATACACAAAGTCAGTCTCACTCACACACACAGACACGCAGACCTACAATCAAACACAAATACAGACACATACACACACACACACATTCACACAAATACAAATATACACAAACACACTGACACACACACACATACATATGCAGACAGATACACACACACGTCACAGAGATCAAAGCATGTTTAGAAACAGTCATTAGCTCGTAACCATAACAACACATTCACAGACACTACAGTTAAATACTACATGAGAACCGGGTTCAACTCCCACTGCTGCACATTATTCAATTCATCTCTGATGATAATGTTCTCTATTTTCTTTTCTTTATGTTTTCTCTATCTCACACACACATACACACACACATGCACAATTATATACAACAGACCTGTCTGGTAGTAATACAAAGAATTCATACTTTCAGCCTTTTTAGTCAATGTATTTGAACTTCCAGCAATTGGAAGTCGCTGTCTTTCTCTTCCTCTCTCTCTCTCTCTCCCTGTCTCTTTTCTCTTTCTTTCTCTCTCTTTTTGTCCCTCTCTCCCTTTCTCCCTCTCTTTCCCTCTCCCTCTCTCTCTGTCTCTCTCTCCCTCCCCCTCTCTCTCGCTATCTCTCTCCTTTCCCTGTCCCCCTCTCTTCCTCTCTCTGTATTTGAGCTCTTACCTTTTTTCAGTTTTTCCAGCAGTGCACTGCTATCCATTTGAGATTTTTCAAACAATGTTCCGTATTTCTGCATTTCTCTCAAAGCATTTTTAAGTCTTCCATAATTATTCATGATTTTGAAAGCCATTCAATTCAGTTCAGCATCAGCTTTTCAAAAAGCCTTTTAATATTGCACACATTTTATACATTAGCGGTGTTTTTCAACTGTTTTTAATGAAATTCGTGTCCATTCAAACTTTTCAACCTATTCTCACTACTTCAGCTTCTACTTACGGATTTAAGCTATTCATCCACTTTAGCTTTAGCAATTTAGC